>VDFB02024054.1:0-15378 GCA_007258455.2 Sequoia sempervirens
TGTTGGTTAGCTCCAGTTTGCAGTGTGTCAGGTTTGGGCCTTCGCAGAATCTTCCTGAGAGTCTTTTCAGAGAACTTTCTATTTTTAGAAAGTTAGGTCAGGCGGAAGCTGCTATTTCGGGCAGGGTACCTGGTGCACTTTATCAGCTCAGATTCGACCCAGTTCAGCAGATGGTTGATTTGGCGGAGAAATAGAGTAATTAATGGATTAAATATTTAATAATTGACTTTATTATAAAGTCACTTTATTGAAATATTAAAAGTATTTGAATTAATTGGCTCAATTATAAAATTTAATTATACTTTATAATATATTATTATAATGTGACTTAATGAGTATTTAATGCTCATTAAAAGTGGACGCCAATTATTTAATCATTTTTCCTAAGTTCAAAAGTGAAAATTAAATCATTTATTTAAATGATTATTTTAATGAAGAATTAGGTCGAACTTTTCAAGAGAGAATATATTACTCTTCACAGGCAAAATCGAACTATCTTGTTTATTATTCAATTTTGTCTTCTGAGCATCTGAGCATTGGAGTTTGCGAACCCTAGGGTTTCTGGCGAACATCGTTTCTGGAGAACGTAACCTCTTCAGAGATCAGGCATACTGAGGCTGTGAGATACCAGCTGAAGATTGCACTTGGTGATTTCATCCAGAAGTCACAGATTGAGCTTAATCATTTAAATCAGATAGAGATTCTTCAGTATTCAGTAGAGACCATTCATCCTGCAGTCAAGGCGCACTTTTTCAGAGAACATTCATTTGAAGATTGGGCACAATTTTCAAAGGCCGTACATATTCATTATTGCTGCATACAGTCCGTACATCTGTACTTTCAGGCCGTACTTGTCAACCTTCTGAGAGACGCCTTTCCTTCTCCGTTTCTGGCTTGGGGATCTTGGACGCCTTGGACACCAGAGGTTGTGCATTGGATTTGGAGCTCAGAGAAGCCTTCTATCATTCTGGCCGTACACTTCTTTACCAGCTGCAGCCGCCATTTTAAATCAGGTTTTTCTCATTTAATGATCTGTATTTCCTTCATACTCAGCAACTGGCTATTGTAAAATTCTTGGAAGTGAAATGTAATGCAACGCCTATCATCTATGATCAAAAAACTAGGCTTATATTGATTTCTAGAATTTATTTGAATTTATTTGCATTTATAAGCAAAACCCTAATTGTCTTTATTTGATTTTTGCAAATTTTTGGGTTTTTGTGATTTTTTGAGGTTTTCAGGCAATTAATGAAAAATGCGATTTTGCTGAGAAATACTTAGAAAATTCCAAATAAATTCTAGATCACCGAATAAGCTAAAAACTTGATCACATAATGTTGGTGTTTCAATATATTGCACTTCCAGATGATTTACAAAGCCAGTTTCAATGTATGAAAGAAATACAAATTTATTAAATGAAGAAAAACCTGATTTTCTCCAATGGCGGCTGAAGCAACAATGATGATGTGAAATAAAAACGGCAAGCATGCAGCTCCACTTTAGAACCTCCAAAAATATCCAGGAACCAAGGTGCCAACCTTGCCAGAGACAGGAGATGAAGAAAACAATGTGAATCCTTCAGAAGAGATGGTACGGCCCTTGCTGGTCTGATACAGTACGGCCCAGCAGCTAGGTTAAATCTGTACGGCCTTGGCCAATGATGACTTCTCCCTAATAACTGACTAACTACTGATTCCCCTTTTGCCTGTGCGCCAGATGAAGGAAGAATCTGAAGTTGCAATGTTAGGCGTTTTACTTGCCAGGAAGAAAGTCGTGTTTTACAGCTGGTACGGCCTGTCTGCAGCAGCATTAAATGCAGTACGGCCTCCTTGGGATTTGTGCCAGAGCACCGAAAACTGATCTCTGTTCAAGTCGCCTATGTCTGCTGATGATTTCCTCTGCTTCTCACTGAATAAATGTCTCAATAATCTCAAACTGTGATCTCTGAATGAAATCACCAAGTGCCAGCTTCAACTGATATTTCACAGCCTCAGTCTGCCTGATTCCTGAAGAGTTTTCGTTCTCCAGAAACGATCGTCTGCCAGAAACCCTAAGGTTCGCAAACTCCAATGCTCAGAGCAAAAGACAAATTAGAATATCATATCATAATGGTTCGATTTTGTCTTGACTGCAAAATATATACCTTCTTCGATAAAATTCGACCCAATGCTCTTTTAATTAATCATTTAAATTAAATGATTTAATTCTCACTTTAGAACTTAGGAGAAATAAATAATAATTAATTGGCGTCCTTTTAAGTGAATTATAATTTATTCATTAAGTCGAGGAAATCAATGCTGATATAAAGTATAATAAATGCTATATGAGGGCCAAATTAATTAAATATTTAAATATTTCAATAAAGTGACTTTAATATAAAGTCAAATTATTAAATATTTAATAATTCGATAAATACTCCTTATTTCTCCGTCGATCACTCAACTCTTGGTAGATTAGTCTGAGAACGAATAAGCGCACGTTATACGCGAAATAGCGACTTCCGTCGACCTAACTTTCTAAAATAGAAAGTTCTCTGAAAAAGCTCTACGGAAGATTTGTGAAGGCCAGCGACACCTTTGCCAGTGCGGAGCTAACCAACAGTGTGCCAAAGGATCTCACGAACACTCCACATCGACCCTCTGAGGGATCAAATGATAGGTAACCTCGTCACCCGATTGTCGACTAGGATGGGGACATGGCCAGGAACTTCTGAAGTTCTACCAGTGCGAACCGAGGAGGATTTATTTATGCAGATGTTTGTTCTTCAGAATAATCATTGAGGGTTTCTTGGTGGCGTCCTTCTACAGCTTCTGGGATTCTTCTTTCAGAGATTCATTTCCTTCTTTTCATGGCCGTACGGCTTGTCTTGGAAATTGTGCCTTGAGAAAGGCGTGTGAAGAAATTAATGAAAACGCCTTCTTTTTGAGAGGGCTTTGACATCTATCATTGGCGGCTTGTCTTTTCCAAGCTTTGTGACCAGTTTCTGATCAGGAGAAACCTTTCCTGGAGTCATGGCGTGCATTCAGGCTTGTTTTCACCTTTTCCAGCTGTAGATCTGGCCAGTTTCTTATTTAAATAATCTGGAGCCTGATTGGTATGTTTATCATTCTTAATCTATCTGTTGGTGTTTAATATTATATTCTGTACTTTCATTCTGAAGAAATAAGATCAAAATCATCTTTTATGAGCAAAAATATGCTGCGCCCCTTCTCTTCTGTCTAATAAGATTTCTTTAAAAAACTAAAAAAACAATTAAAGACTTAAGAATTTGGGGGTTCTGAGCGGAGAGCCAGCAGGGCTCATCACAACTTTCCAAAAACTCAATCTACCTTCTTTCAAAGAAGAGGTCCTTGGTAGATATGCATTTTGTTTCTATCTAGAACTATTGGCTCAGCACAACCGGGTTTTTAGTTTTTATTTTTAAATGGATGAATGGACCAGTGACATTGGCATTGGCCATCATAACTGATTCTTTTATTCGCCAATTCAGTAGAAAACAAAAAACTTGTTTGATGGCCTAAGTTCTATTTGACCATTTCTTTTTCTAATATCGTGGTGAAAACTAAACAAAATGGATAACTCCATGTGGTGCCAATGCCCTTAATAATCATTGAAGAGAGTTAAACATCCTTCTATGTAAGCCTACATCTATTGTGTTTCCAGTACTACTGTCTAATATCAAGGTAATTTACCATCACGGTAGTTGAGTTTGTAGGATGAAGTTGATGACTTTTAATTTCTAAGTTCAATTGGTATGTAGAAGTCTATAGACAATATAATTCATCTTGTACAACTTGACTAGGACAAAATTATATCAAACTTCAAAGACTATTTTGTTAATCTTCTGTCAATTCATGTTCCTGGAAGGAGCCTAATTCTTCTATCTCATTTGCTTTTTCTTTGATTTGAGTATTTGCCAAAAATAATGGGTTGCAATTCATAAACTCTTAGTCTCTTGTGACCTCTGTAGTCGGTCATAGTCATAGTTGACCGACAACTATAGCAGTAGTCGGTCGTAGTCAGCCATAGTTGGTTGTTATTAAGTAAAACTATAGTCAAATAGAAAATATTTCATGCACTTGATGTCACATGTTGTTTCGGAAAACTAAGTCCCGATTAGTGATTTGGTTGTTATGAAGTGTCATGACGGTTGGTTTCTCAACCACCGCCGGTGACTATATGTACTGGAGTCTATTGTAATCGGGACACCTATGCTATTATATTGGTGACATTATGCTATTGTACTTGCTGTTAATTGATGAATAAATGCAACATCTATTCTGTGCACTATGTGTTAGTGAATGATTTCTGTACATATTCTATGCTCTGTAAGTTTCATCCGTTTACTCTCATAGTACGTTAAAGTTATCCCAGCGAGTAAATAACCTCATGTCCTGCAGTCTTAATTCTTGACTTGAAGAAGCTTCACCATCAGCCATCTATCCTTCCCATGCTTCTTGTCTCACAGCTTGCAGTTCAGAACTGCCATTTTCCAGTTATTTTATAACAATTTTCTTTTCCCAGAATAATCTCAGATGCAGTCTTCCAATGACATGCCCAAAAGATTAAATGGAAAACAAAGAGTAACAGATCCTTGTTTAGGTGTCTTATATCGGTCAGGTATTTTTTCTCTAGTGTAGCTTCAGCCAAGCTCACATTCATCTTATTTTGCAATGCTGGAGTATTCTCAATTTTATCGAATTCCCGTAATTGGTTTCCAATAAATGCTTCATTGTAGTGTAAGGAATGCTGATTTTCCTTACTCTCCATCAGTCCATTACACATGTTAACAAAGCCAAAGATCAAGTTATCCTCAGTCTTCCTGCCCATTTTTCTTTTATCCTTCATGTTCATCCACCTGCCAGAGTAGATCTTCCTATCAATTAGTGTTTCATTGAATTTCTGGGAAGGGAGGATGGGTTTCTGGGGATGGAAAACTTGTCCAAAATTGGGGATGGCTACATTATAATATATAAATAAATTAAAATTAAATACAGGCAACAGAATCACACTGCTGTAGATGCTCAAAGATGAGAAATGATACAAAATCTGCTTATTAGTTTATAGCACTTTAATAGATGTTTGAAAATGAGAAATGGCACTGCTGTGGATGTTTACAATACTCCTGTAGATGATTATGACCCTTCTCTTTATGAGTCTCTGACTGAAACAAAAATGGCAAAATGCAAATAATGAAATGAGAAATCGTAGTGGGCTATGGAAAATAGAAATAAAATAAATATTTTTTATGCTGAGAAGACTTGTGGGGACCACACAACACATTAGAGTTTTAAAAAAATCCAGAAAAGTCAGATTTATTTTGTTTTATTTTGTTGAAAAAGTGTGCTGGAAGATGTTGGGGGGGGCCGGGGCAGGATGTTGGGGTGCTGGGAGTTGGGGGTTGTTCCACTTTTACAGGGGGCCAGGGGGTGTCCCCAAAAAACTCAGAAAATCAGGGAGGGATGGGGTTGGGGCACATTCCTGGCCCTGCGTTCCTGGGGAACACTGCTATCAATCAATGTAGTACTCTCCCCTATATTCACCATCAAGAAGCTATCGTTATTTCTGATTTGTCGATCACTTCCCCAACCATGCTACACATTCAACCATGCTACACATTCATTTGACTATTTAACCAAAATTCTTTAACGAGGTCTTAACTGTATCATAGCTTGTGTGTGCCATCCTCTAATAGGGAGAGGTAGCTTTGCCACATTTTATGAATATCATTAATCTAGAAGTGATAGCAAACTTGGATTGTTCTGAACACTTAGATGAGAAACAGAAGCCATCACTAATTTTTCTGAAAATATCAACTAAACAATTTTTCTATTGCATGTTACTTAGCTATCCAAAAATATGTGGAAATACACTACTTGAAGATCAATTTCTTTTCTTATTGTGAAGCTCTTCTTATTGGTATGGAATATTGCAATTGACCCCTAAGTGGCTGCTACTTAAATGAGAGTGGCACTATATCCATGCGCTAACATTGTTCCCCTTTGAATAGCTCTATGTTCCGTTAACTTTGTTATGTTCTTTTTTCTGGTGTCAACCGATGTATTTTTGCACCTGGCATTTTCCGTGTAAGGTATTTGAACAAGTTCCTTTCACTATTTCTGTTCTTTTCAGCTTGGCCTAGGTGGAAATAAAGTTGTTTGGTCTCTCTGCATCTGAAGATTTATTTTATTATCTGTCAAGAAAGAAAATAGGATTCAAGGAATATGCATTTAGTTCAATGTGCTAGGAGGAATAGAGCATACATTTTAAGTTTCACTTCTTGGACAATGGATAATCATCATCATCTACATTTCTAGAACAGGATCCCTTTCAGATATTCTAATTTCAAGTTGATTTTTCTGTTAACGTCTAACTTATTTTGCTTCTTTTGCAGCGTGTGACAGAATTTCCAAATCGGGTGAAAACAAGTGATCGAATGTGGGCTAGGCTACTCTCTTCCACTAACCAGCCTAGTTTTATAAACTACAATGAAGTGATGGAAGCCAAAAGGCAGAAAGAATCAACCAAATTGATGGAACAAGTTGACAGCCGTTCAAATGGACCTGTTGGCATGGAACTAAACACTACAGTGGAAAATCAAAGTAGGGACAAAAAGGAAGCTAAATGAATATATCTGCTATGGTTTGCAGGCAAATTGAGGCAGTTTTCAAATGGAAGTTGAGGCCATGTAGATGCGTGCATTTGACTGTGTGTTATAGAAGGCATTCTTATATGTAGTAGTTCGTTTGCATGGCCAAGTAGTCAATATTTACTTAAGATATCAGCTTTTGTTCAAGCCTTAGATGTTTATGTACTTTTTTCTGCAGTATACAAAGCCTCGAATGTAGGTAACAAGCAATATTTGGCCTGCTAGACCTAGTTGATTTACGTTTGGATATGTATTATGCAATTGGAGGAGCAGACCTAGAACTGGAAAGAAGTGCATTGCGCTTTATATGAAAAGATGGCCATATTTGGTATAGGATCTCACTTCGACAGCTCTCACTATTCCATCTCTGAGAGTATAGGACTATTTAAATAACTTAAGAAGTTAAAAAGTTTCAAAAATGCATATATTCATGTTGAACTCGATGGAACGTTTTTTGGGTATAATTGGCACATATAAAAAGCTAAATTCTAGTAGCTTATCGTTGTGTAACTACTATATGGGACATTTTTGGCAGTTTGAATATAAGCATGTTCTTATATGCATCAGATTCTTCTTGCCCATGCCGAATTGAACATAATAACTAGAACACTTGTCCTGTAGTTCAATTACGGGAGATCCACCATTGCCTCAGCTTCATTATTTTACAACATGAACTGGACTATCCAAATAGAATTGTGATCCAACTTCATACATCTATTTTGCTGTAATATTATAGTAATAAAGATGATGCACTTAAATTTCTTTACTCTGGTTTTCAATTTATGCTATTTTTATGAAAATGAGATTATGTGGTAGTGATTTCTGGATAAAACTGCATATGTAATTAAGTTTGATGCTTTGAGTCACACTTTTGGATTCATCACTAGGGACTCAAGCTGTCATGTCCCCGAATTGGAGCTATATTAAATTAATTATTTAATAAAGTTATTCCAATAAAATATTATATCAAAAGGGATGATTTTATATTTAATTAATTTAATAAGGTGACTTAAAATAAAATAATAAAATAATATTTCTTCTAGAAACTTTTGGAAAAGTGAATGAGAAATCTATTTAAGACGCTGTTGGCTAAGCATTTGGATTTCATATCTCATTACCAAATTGGTAAGAAGTTGAAGCTAAACACTTAACTTACTCGAGGGTTTGAAGACTCTAGAGTACCAGGTTCGGGAAAGATCAACCCTAGGTGAAGTTGAGAGATCCACCCAGGGTTTCTACATTGTGCTTCATTGACGATTTTACAAGGGTTTTTAGATTCTTTGCAATAGTTGTATTAGTGCAGGGATTAATTGGTACAATAGTTGATGTATTATTGCCTTAACTAAATTGTTGTGATTGTTGGTTTATTATCACATCATCATTGCAGCAGTTGAGGTATTGTTGCAGGTATAAGTTGGTTATTTCATTTGCATTAGCTGATTTATTGTTGCATTTGAAGTGTTTTTATATCTGATATAATATTGCCAAAATATAATGGCCTTTGGCCAAATTTTGGAGGAATTCGGTTTTTGAAAGAATTGCATCATTTTCCTAAAGCAAATCTATCTAGAAAGATTCAATATTTTGATTTGAAAGAGAATATCTGCACATTGGAAGAGTTCAATTTCTTTAGCCTGAAGAATTCGATTGGAAGGAAATCATTTATTTGAAGAGGTTCGATTATCTTAAAGAAAGTTTAATGTCTGTTAGTGACCTGCTGGATAAGACAAACTCAAAAAAGAAAAATTGTGGACTTTCAAACACATTTTCGGGTCCTTTGTGCTTATGTGCTTCATGGTGTTAAGTCATGGAAATTCAAGGATTATTATCGAGTGGTGTTTGTTTAAACATTATTAATATTTTTTCCGTCACTTCCACAAAGGGTGATCGATTATATGAGAGGTGAATCAAATGAAATAATTTATGGTCAACTAGGAAAGACACATAAGGGAAATATAATATATATTTGATAAAATTGTGGCTTGGGTGGATGTAATTAGACACTACAGATAGGAATAAGAAAAAGACGAATTTGAGAAGAAACGAGTATAATCTTTGGATGCTTAGTCAACACATAGTTGGAGGACGTCTTTAATGGTGAAGACAAAATAACTTCATATGAGTTGGGCATCAAACTTATTGGGGAGAATTCAATAAAGACAAAAGAGACAAATGATCGTATGAGACAAAATTAGAATAGTGGAAGAAGTCATTTCATTTGAAGAGAACCTGGGCACAACATTTGATTGGCACATAGTTCAATTTGTACAGTTGAGAAATCATTTTCAACAAATCATGGCAATCCTAAGGAGCATTTTTGAAGTTATCATTCTCCAGTCTAAGCGCTTTCTAGATCACCCTAATTTGTTGCCATTATCATTTCCAGTTCAGCTGCCATTGCCATCTCTTCATTGGGACGATTTTCTAGGTTCCATATTTGCATTGCCATTTATATGTGGTGATGATTTGGGTTTTTCATAATTGTGTATCTACAGTTTATATTTAGCTAATAAAAGGAAACTTGAGTTTGTGTGCTAATTGTTTGGTAAAATATCCTGTAGTTGTAGACTGCATATTTGATGTAGTTGCATAATCATTATAGTCTATAAAAATTAGAACATCATTAGAGAAGGAATGCATTTGAGCTGTCACAAATTGATAAAGACATTGTAAACATTACAAGTTGTTCTACGGTCAATAAGGAGATTGAAGGTTACATATGAAATATTTGGCATAATGTCATGTTGTTGTAGCTATAGAATTGCATTGGTTTAAGTCATCCTTCTTGTATTGGAAAATCACAAAAGGATTTGCATTTCATTCCTAGAGTGTTAGTAATCATTTGGCATTGCTAGTTAAGCACTTAATGCATCATTCAAATCAAGAAGAAACCAAACAAAAAACCACAAACAACAGTTAAGGAAAGTGTTTGATGAAATGTCTATGTATTGAAAGTTGAAAATTTATATTAGAATCAGAAAGGGACATTACAGTGGTATCAAAGCCAAGATTCTTCCAGGGTTTTGGGTGTGTTAAACAATGTCAGGACATAGAATGGAGGCTCTCAATGAAGAGGAAATCTTTTGGGAAGTTTATGGAAATTATACATCATCAAGAGAATATTTTTGCACTCATATATCTTTTGCTGATTACATGGAGCTTAGTATCAATTATGATCGGAGATTGCATAGGAAAAAGGAAAATGTGTGGAAAACTCTACATTGCAGGTATAAAACTTAATGACTCGTCTCAGTCAAAAGTACTTTTGAGCATTTTGGAAGAGGCTGAAGGTTGTTTATCTAAAATCAGTCGATCACCTTCTAAAATAATGAGTACAACTTTGTCTCCATTGGTGCACTCGTTGGTCAAGACAAAGTTGTTGAGACATCAAGATGAAGAAGTAAGATTAACGGTTGTCACCTACATAAGTGAGATTATGAGGTTTACAATTCCCTATGATAATGACAAATTGAGAGAGGTCATGCAATTGACTATTGAAAGCTTTTAGGGGTTAAGAGACATCAAGGCCCAACTTTTAATAAGAGGATCAGAACTCTAGAATTGATGGCACAGGTACATTCATATGTATTCATGTTTGATTATGATGGTCTCATTATCCATTTATTTGATTGCTTCATATCAGGGATTAGAAAATGTCAGTCAAACAAGGTGCAGATAGATATATTCAACATCCTATCCATGATCCTAGATGTAGATGGTGAAGTTTGGAAGCAGTTAAGATGTGATTTGTTAGACATTTGGAGAGGAAAGCAACATGTTTCGATTGCAACATATGATCTCTTAAGACAGTTGGTTGAACAAAAGATTGAGAAATTCGAGCAACTGACTGCAAGAGAGTTGATCACATTTGGTTTACAGGTTCCACTTTCTCTTTAGGAGAATAGCATGCCATCATCCATTGATTTGGTTGTGTGGGTTGATGAACTCAATGAACAAACAGAGCCCTCTTGTGTAGTGACACCTAATCATGGCATTGTGGATACTTCTACAAATGGGATTAGTGATGTCCTAATTCCATATTAGGATATGTGCATACATGAATTTGTGGAAAAGGAATTTCAGGCTCAATTAGAAGCTTCTCCATGTGGAATAGAAGCTCGACATACACCTCATAGTCTACACAATTGGAGGAACTAGTTAAAGATGAATGAGGATGAGATTGTGACAGCGTTATCTATTCATGACAAAACACATAAGGTGATTGAAAACCACCTTTAGAAGGTTCAGTTAGAGAGAAGACAAAAAGGGATTGCAACAGTCTTCTCATGATAGCTTGCAAGAGAGCAAAGAAGATATGGGAACAATGAAGTCAAGTTATTTATACCTTTCAGATTGTGACCACCTTCTTAACCTTGTTGGGATCTATTCAAATGCCTTGATGAGGAAAGAAGAGGAAGTTGATAAAATCTCTCGAGAGTTTGAGATCACTAGAGGTTCTTTGGTGAGAACTCAGTTGGCACTTAAGGATTCTGAGAGTCATGTTGATGAGCTTTGCTTAGAGTTGAGCTCGGCTAGATGTACATCATGTTCAACAGCGACTCAATCTTCTATGGAAACCAATATACAGGAGGAGGATAGCAGTGTGAGATCACCTAGTGTTCACACTCATGATAGAGGTGTAGTGTTAGTTGGTGATGGATGCATTACTCTCGAGAAGAGTTTGCTTGAGCTACCGGTTGATTCAAGTCTATGGTTTGAAGTTAAGCATGTGGACAAGTGTATTCGAGCTATACCATGTGTTCTACCTCATAATTCATTGAGTGTTGATATTACTACCTTGAAGGCAGTAGTAGTTGAGGTGGATAGATGGAGTTGGGATTGCACCTTGGTGTTAGGGGATGGATTGATGATGAGTTTTTATCATTCGTTGGTAGTAGTGATACCTTTTGCTCTATCATGGACTTGATTAACAGGCTACATGGTGATGTCCTTATTCATACCAGCAGCTTGACAAGTGTTGGTATATGTTTTTATACACCTAGGTTGGGCATCTTTCTCATCTGCAGGAGACCACTCAGTGTGGATTGGGTTGTTGATGACATAGGCACTTCATTCATGGTTGTAGTTTCTAGAGTTATTGGAGATTTACGCATCAGGCTCTACATTGGTACCTTGGAGATTGACATAGGTCAATCTTATCAGAAGAAGATGATTCCTTTTGAGTCTTGTTCACAGGTCCTTGATTTGGTTCCAATTTCTTTTCAGGAGATCAATGTCATTCATGGTGATACCCTTCTTGCTCTTGAGAGAAACTTTGGACACTCGTAATTGTTTGTTGGTAGAGGTTCTGTTGGTAAGACTGTAGAGGGTAACAATGAGGTTGTGGTTAGCTCAACTCATCTTGACATGAGTTGTGAGCCTTCTTCTAATGATGACAGGGTAAGATGGAGTACACTTGACTATTTGGGTTTTCCATTAGCGCAATCAGGGGAGTTTCACCTCGATTGCATCATGAGGTGTGCTCATCAGTTTACTTTCAGCTCACATGTACATGCTTTGACGATATCTTCGATGACTCGGAGGAGTGGGTTGAATAAGGGGTGTTCTAGTCCACTCTGGTACGACTTGTTTATGACCTTAGATGGTGATTTTGAGTTTGGAAAGTCTTCTACCTTGTACTCTCTTGCTGATTTCCTTTTGATTAAGGACTTAGAGACTTGTTACATTTTGGTGTTAGGGGGTATCAGAGTGGCACAACATAAAGTGCTAGGTGTTGGATTTCCAACAACATGGATGCATGAGGTTCATCACCGCAGTTCTGGGATGGTAGAATTCACTAGTCAACAATTGGTAGAGATGATTTTCAAATTTGGGATCCAGGAGTTAACTTATCGAGCAGTTGGCTTCACAAAGTGGCAGGGCTTGACAGTTACAAGAGCTTTAGTTGTATACAAAAGTTGTTGGTTGGAGTTCTTTTTAGGATCATTTGGGATCTAGGTGGTTGGTGGATAGGCACAGATGAGTTGACATTCAAGGATCAAATGATGTGGTAGTTGAGTTGGATTGGCAGTTGCGGATTGCTTAAGGGAAAGCAATCTTTGGCAAAGGAGGTCTATCATGTCCCCAAATTGGAGCTATATTAAATTAATTATTTATTAAAGTTATTCCAATAAAATATTATATCAAAAGGGATGACTTTATATTTAATTAATTTAATAAAGTGACTTAAGTGACTTAAAATAAAATAATAAAATAATAAGTCACTTAAAAGAATAAAATAATAATTCTTCTAGAAGCTTCTGGAAAAGTGAATGAGAAATCTATTTAAGAAGTTGTTGGCTAAGCATTTGGACACACTTGATTTAGATTTCATATCTCATTACTAGATTGGTAAGAAGCTGAAGCTGAACGCTTAGCTTGCTTGAGGATTTGAAGACTCTAGAGTACCAAGTTCAATTGTGAAAGATCAACCCTAGCTAGAGTTGTTGAGAGATCCACCTAGGGTTTCTACATTGTGTTTCATTGACAGTTGTACAAGGGTTTTCAGATTCTTTTAAATAGTTGTATTATTGTAGAGATTAATTGGTGCAATAGCTGATGTATTATGTAATGCCCCTCTATGTTTCGTTATTTTCTTGTTTGATGCTTGTTGGATAGATGTTGTAATGGATTTTATATCGATGAAGAGTATTATGGATGAGTTATTCGATAATTTTAAGTGAATTCTTTAATATAATTTGTAAATTTAATAACTAAAATACTATTAATGTTTTGTTTAATTAAATGAATTAAAACATGAATTAATAAAGTGATAATTAAATAAATAGGTTAATTAATACATTGTGCATGTAATTTCGAAGGGGCTAAATCAATAAATTAAATTTTAATAATTAAGTTAACTTGGTGTGCAAGTTAAAAGACAAGGTAAAAAGTGAGTTATAAAATGAAAGTTGAGAGAGAGGAGAAAAAAATTAAATAGAATAAAAGAAAGGTAAATAAATTAAATGGGGAGAGAATAGTTCCGTAGAATGGAAGAGAATAAATGAATTAATTAGTGGAAGTTAACTAAAAGAGGGGCAACTGGAGTATTTTTCTCTGGGGGAGCAAAACTAATTCTTGATTTTTGCCGAGAATATTCTGGTTCTGGAAGTGGGAATTCTGGCTCTAGTAAGTTGGAAACCATAGCTTGAAGGTGGAGAGTATTCTATTTTGGAGGCAATATATTGGAGTAGAGCTTCATCAAAAGATTGAAGTTTCTAGAAAGAAGTTGAAGCTACATTGGGAATTTAGGCCAGACAACATTTTCAACTTTGTGGCTCGAATAATACAGGTTCCATGTTCTTTTCCAGTTATAATGTTTGACTGAAACGAGTATTACAATCATAATGTTGAAGAAAATGATAATTGTTAAACTACTGAATGCTCTGACAATTACTACTTGAATTTCTTTCCAAAATTGATTGCCAAATTTGAAAAAACACTATGTTTACCTTGGAAATGTGTCTTTCTTTTTTGTATTGCGCATTCAAGCTAAAATCTATCTGATACTGAAGGCCCCATCTCAAGCACTCTTAGTATTTCATGTTGTATTGGGTTGTTTGTACCTTTTCTTAAAACTTCACCTTCCATAATTTATCTTAAGGTAAGGTAACCACACACTTTAATTTATTTAATTTGATTAGGGTTTATTAATCAAATTTTGTCATATACCACCGTCAACGTATTCTAGAATGTGCATGCTCTTAAACATTCAATGCAAGATAATGGACTTAATGTCATAAACTGTTGAGACCTGGGTTGTGTGTATATTCCTCCATTTAAACTGCCAATATTAACTTTCTGTAGTTTTGTCAAGTTCATCTATATTGTCTCTATAGTTGCTTTTAATAAATCTTTGGCAAAGATATTCCTTTTGTGTTAGTTGAATTTATCTACAATGCAACTATAGATTACATTAGCACAAATGGTGGGTTGATTGATGCTATCCATTTTAAATATATATATATATCGATTACATGCGATCAACACTATCCTTGGTATCAACTAGTTTTTAACTCAACATACTTAAGCCATACGATTTTGATATCTTTCGTTAAATTGGATGATCTCATTCAATACTTTTAACTGTGTGTTAATGTAGTCCATTTTGTATCACTTGATTTGCTATATGCCTTAAGAGTTCATGTTCATCCCTTCATTTAAGGTTAGACCAAGTCAAAAACTAGTGGTGAAGAAAAACAATGGAATTCGGCCAATATAAAGCATATGAGAATTGACCTTTGAATTTTAATTGTAGTTAGAAGGGAGCGAAAGTTTAAATAACCTCCTTGATTCTGTTGCAGCTGTAGTATTTGAAACTATAATATTGTCACGGTTTAATTAAGCTCTTTGATTCCATTAGCAACCTGTCCTAGCTGCAACACTCGAACATAGAAGTGTGTGAACATTTAAATAAGCTACCTGATTCCATTCGTAATCTATCACAACTGCAGCACTTGAACATGGTAGGGTGTATAGATTTAAATAATCTCCTTGATTCCATTCACAATCTGTCACAGCAGCAACACTTGAACATGGTAGTGTGTATAGATTTAAATAAGCCCCCTAATTCCATTCACAATCTGTCACAACAACAACACTTGAACATGGTAGGGCGTATAGATTTAAATAACCTCCCTGATTCTATTGGAACCTCTCATAGATGGAACACTTGAACATAGAAGGTTGTAGAGGTTTAAAATACCTTTTTAATTCCTTTGGCAACTAGT
>VDFB02024055.1:0-137472 GCA_007258455.2 Sequoia sempervirens
CGTTGCCCAATTTTTAATCTGGGCACTTTCAATTTTCATGTTTTTGCCCAACTTGTCAAAAAATGACGTTTTTCACTACAACACCTTGGTTTTTGTCAAAAACTTGGAAACGAAAGGTTTAATCCATCTAGTAACATCAAAATCTAAACTCGGTCAAACTTAGATTTTTAATCTGGGCACTTTGACTTTCTATGAAATTTTTATGCCCTCTTTTCATTCCTTTGAGTTGCAACTAGAATCCATGTTTTGTGCCTCCATCATTTAGTGGTTGTAATTATTTTAAAGATGGTTTTACGAGATGATTTGATGAGGATATTACTGATTATATGATTTTTTTCTTTTATGAAATTAATGGTGAATGTTTGAAGGGTGTGTAATCTACTTGTTGGCATTTGTGATCAGTTGTTTAAATGATTTAGCAGCAATGTTGCTTGGCTATTTTAAATGGTTTTTATGATGATCTTAGTGGCTTTTCATTGTTTCATGTTTGCTATGGATTCCTTGTTTGGTTAAATGAGAAGTCCTATCCGTCTGCAGGGCATTGATAAGGGCATGATTGAGTCTCCTCGTTTCCATGAGAGATGCATTTGGTTCCGTGTAGTGCCATCCCTTCGAGCACACATGATGACACTCTATCCAAGCAGTACTTTACTACTTTATACCTCAGTAGTCATGAGCAGTACCCGACATACTATTGTTTGACCATATTCTTTTTGTGATATTGGCTTTAATGCATTGTATTCTATATTTGTTATGTGTCTAATGTGAGTGTTGGCCT
Source organism: Sequoia sempervirens (assembly GCA_007258455.2). NCBI lineage: Eukaryota > Viridiplantae > Streptophyta > Pinopsida > Cupressales > Cupressaceae > Sequoia > Sequoia sempervirens. The sequence goes on from VDFB02024055.1 coordinate 779, forward strand.
TATGTTACCCTTCCTTGTTATTTTTGCTTGGGCCTTGTGACTACCTCCGAGCACGGTGGGGTGGCCTCTTTTGAGTCCACATGGTAGGGAGGCATTGCCACCACAATTGGGGACAGGCATACAGGTTATTGGAGGACTAGTCGGAGTTGATCCCTCTTGTACTTGTCTTATATGTTGATGTATTTTATTTATTGGTACGCCTTTGTACTCATGTATATTCGTTTATGTATTTTGTACTCACTTAAGAGTGAAAATGTAATTATTTAAATTAATGAGAAGAACTGTGATGTTTTACATTTGGCTTACGAATTCTGGTGTTGGTATCAGACTCACTTGTATTTTGATGATCATTATAGTTTTTTTTCCTTCACTAGATTTCATACAAAAATCAAACCTTTGGCTGTGTAATTTCCCTCATGTAATGGTCTACAAAGTTCTATGCATCGACGCTTTCTATTTGTTGTTTTGTGTCACTGCTGCAAAGTTTCGGAGTAGAAGGTTCTAGAGCAGGAAGTTTCGAAGCAAAAGGTTCTGGAGCAGGAAGTTCCGAAGCAGCAGGTTCTGAAGGAGGAAGTTCCAGAGTAGGAAGTTCCAGGGCAGTAGGTTTCAGAGCAGGAAGTTTCAGAGCAACAGGAAGTTTTGTAGCAGGAAGTTCTAGAGTAGCAGGAAGTTCTGAAGCAGGAAGTTCTAGAGTAGGAAGTTCCAGAGCAGGAAGTTCCGGAGCAAAAGGTTCTAGAGCAGAAAGTTTTGGAGTAGGGGGATCTGGAGCAAAACTTTTGGAGCTATCTTATTTTCTCTTGTTTATATTATTCTCGAGAGGGTGGATTAGTCCTCTCCTTTGGGTTGTGTATGGGCATGCTTGGCCATGTTTTTTGTCATTATATCATATTGGCAATTGCTTTTTGTGTAAGTTATTATTTATGTTATCAAAAAATATATATATCTTGTCCTCTTTTGGCTCTTACCCTTCAGGGTTGCGTAGTAGGATGTTACATCTAGTATCAAAGCCCATGTTCACACACTGGGAGCTCTGGCATACTTGAGTCTTCTATGTTATGTTGTGTTTTGTGTGTGTGGCGTAAGCTTGTTATAGTGTTTTCATAGTCTTATTATTTTTCTTTCATGCCTTAGTATGGTGTATAGATCATCTTTGTGATGATCTATTTTAATGTGTTCCTTGTTTCCTTGAGGATGCCCCTAAGGGCAGAGTGAGAGGAAAGTTAGAGGTGGAACCCATGTTGTAGTACTGGGATCCCTGCTTATGGTTGATACCTACTTGGTGTGTTGTGTGTGGTGGATGGTAACAAGTTTTGTTATTGTTTCTACCCCTTGCATGTCTTGTTGATGAATTCTTTTGTGAGGGTTAGTTAGACCGTCGAGCCTACCGAGAAGTGTATTCTGATTGGTCTCCTCCTTCATGTGTGGCTCTATTGTTGTGTAAAGGGTTGTTACCCTTGAGTCATCCTTGATTGTGGTTGTAGCCCATGTGGTTGCAGTGTGTTTGATGTGTGTGTTCCAAGTGTCTGTTGTGGCAAGATAGTCATAGGACCTCTTGCCTTGAGTGCCTTAGTATGGCATTTTAGGGGGTTGAGTGATAGAACAAGGGTTGGATTGAGAAAACACAATCTCAATGCTTGAGTCCTTGTCTTGAGAACTCCTTACGGTGCTAGTTCATTCACCCTACAACCTATAGGTCCTCTACTCTTGAGGAACCCCTGGTACATCAGCCAACCCTGCTATCAAGTTTTTGAAACATTCACCAAGCCTACCTTGCTGCCCTTCTTCTCATTCACTACCTAGCCCTTAATCACCCTAAGGACTAACAATGCTCAATACGTTTCCTAACACTGTTATAGGGGTATGTATTATCTTGAATGGTTTATTTAACTTCAAAATAGTCTAGATATGCTCCCTTTCCAAGCTCAAAGTCCCATCCTTCCATCGCTTTCCTTAAACCCTAGCTTAGGGTTTGGAGAAGCTACAAGAATTAGGTCTCTTGAAACAAAAAAAATTGTCAATACCCTTCCCTGCTAAATGAACACCATATCCACGAAGAAGGACCCCTGGATCACTTTTAAAGCACTACAAAATTTTAATGGTTTCAGCACTTCTCTGCCTGTACACATGAATATTCCAGGTTTTTGGAAAATTTGAGATTTTTAAAGCCTTTTCTTGGATGCACAAGAGTCTGACCTCTTTCTTTCACCACCAAATGAAATGATAATGAATCCTACCACTTTTCAAAGCTTTGTATGGTCTCATGCAACCACTGTACACACTTCTTTACTGGAGATGCAGCACCCCTGTAACATGGAAACAGACTTTGCACAATCTTTCCCTAACCAGGTTTGATGAAACTCGCCTAGGAAAAGCTACCTAGCATGCTAACAACACTCATAAAGCATTCATTATTTACACTATATACAAGATTGGAGTCCAGCTTAATTTCCATGGCTCCCATACTTCTCAGTACGGGCAGAAAATCAGCTAAGACTCCATTATTTTTCTAGTTTTACCAGTCAGAAATAATAGAAAAAAAAACACAGTATTTACAAAGTTAAATGAAATGATGGAAAACTATATTAATGTCCCATAGGGAACAGTCAAAAAGGGATCTTTTACATGCCAGCTAACCAACAAAAACTTCATTTAAATCATTTCTCTGCTATTCAAAATGCAAAAACCAGAAAACTGTCTTTTTTCATAAAAATTACTGTTCTTTTTCTATTCTCCAGAAAACTGCCCACTCCAAAAGCTCTTTTCCACCTTAAAAAGTCATGGTTTTCCATCCCCCATACAAGGAATCAGTTAGGTTAAAATAACCGAGCCCAAGAATAGCTAAAAATTTGCTGTTTGAAAACACAGCGTGTTTTCCAGATTTTCACAAAAACTTAGGAATCAATAACACAATGATTCCCACCTTATTAAAATTTAAACCTAAGCTCTAAAATGGTCCCATTACACATCCTAAAAGGAATTAGGACCTTGCACAACAAAAAGGAAAAGATTTAAAAGCAAAACATGAAAATATGCTTGTTTTTAAGGTAGGTGCTCCTGCACCATTTTCTCCCCCTCTCAGCACAAAGATGAAGAACTAGAAGGTGGTATCAGTTTCAGGTCAATTCCAAGCTTCTTGAATTGATCCTCTTGTACCCATGTAGCCTCTGAGTCAGGTTTGCTCTTCCACTTGATAAGGTGCTCCATGTATACCTTATTCCTTGTTGCTTTCTTCACCCTGGACTCCAAGACCTTCTCTTCCTGAGCTTTCTCTTGACTTGGAAGGGGTATATTACTGATATCCTGAAAGATTTCCTGACTGTTCTGAAAGTCATCATTGACTGTACCCTTGTACCTGATCAAATCAGCAACATTGAAGACTAGAGATATACCCAAATCCGATGGAAGTTCCACCTTGTATGTGTTCTTTCCATACTTAGCTATCACCTTGCATGGTCCTACCTATTTCATTTGCAACTTGGTGGACATCCCCTTCTGCAATCTGGATTTTTTGAGGTGAACCATCACATAATCACCCACTTGAAACTGCACATCTCTCCTTGTCTCATCAACTTTGTCTTTCAACTTTTGTGTTGCTGTTGTGATTGTCTTCTTAACCTACTCATGAATCTCCTTCATGGTTTGAGTGAAGTCTTCTGCATGTCCACTCCTATTCTCCATTGTTCCAAGGTCTCTGAGCTCACAAATTCCCCTTGGATGCATCCCATACACAACTTCAAATGGGCTTTTTCCTGTAGTCCTGTTCACACTATCATTATATGCATATTCAGCTTGGGAAATCACCATATCCCAGGTCTGTCCATATTCCTTTGTCAAGCACCTCAATAGGTTACCTAACACTCTGTTAACCACCTCGGTTTGACCATCGGTTTGAGGATGGTAAGCTGATCCAAATGATAAATTAGTTCCCAATCTGCTCCATAATGTTTTCCAAAAATGACTCATGAATTTCACATCCCTGTCAGAAACAATACTCAATGGCAATCCATGAATTCTCACAACTTCCCTGAAAAAGAGATGGGCAATATAGCTTGCATCGTGTGTAGTTTTGCAAGGAATAAAGTGACTCATCTTGCTAAATCTGTCCACAACTACAAAAACACTGTCAAAACCAGATTTAGTCTTAGGAAGACCCACCACAAAATCCATGCTCACACACTCCCATGGTTTGTTCGAAATAGGCAAGGGATAATATAACCCAGCATTGCTAGCTCCCCCTTTGGCTTTCATGCAAACAACACATTGCTCTACATACTTCCTAACGTCTATTGCCAACCTAGGCCAGTAATAAAATCTTTGTACTAGCTCTAAAGTTTTGTTGATTCCAAAATGTCCACTAAGACTGCCATTGTGTTTCTCTTGGATCAGATTTTCCCTCATTGATCCTCTTGGGACACATAACAAATTTCCCTTGAATAACAACCCATTTTGCAATGTATAATCAGCATATTGACTATGAAAGTGATTTGCAAAGTCTGAACATACCTTGTAGGCTTCGGAAAAGTCTTTGTCATCACCATAGAGATCTTTAAAACTTTCCAATCCAATGCTTTTCAGCTGTATCTCTTGGACTGTCAACATCTTCCTACTTAATGCATTTGCCACTTTGTTTTACTGTCCCTTCTTGTGCTTAATGGTAAATGTGAAAGCTTGAATGTACTCCATCCATTTAAAGTGTCTATTGCTTAACTTCTCTTGGGTATTGATATAACTGAGTGCCTGGTAATCCGTGAAGACCACAAACTCTTTGGGCAATAAATAATGCCTCCATTTCCTAAGGGACTGCACTAAAGCATAAAGTTCCAGATCATAGGTGGAGTATTTTTGCTTAGCTTCATTAAGTTTTTCACTAAAGAAGGCTACAGGCCTACCTTCTTGACTAAGGACTCCTCCTACTGCTACTCCACTTGCATCACACTCAACTATAAACAATTTATCAAAACTAGGCAATAACAAGATAGGTTGTGTTGCCACTTCTTTTTTCAACTTTTCAAACCCTTTATCAACTTCTAAAGTCCACTTAAACTTTGTTTTCTAACCACCCTTGATTGTATCTAACACTGGTGCACATATACCACTAAAATTCCTTATAAACTTCCTATAAAACTGAGCCAAACCATGAAAACTTCTTACCTTAGTTGCTGTGGTTGGTGTAGGCCAGTTTAGGATGGCTTCTACCTTACTTGGATCCATCTTCAGTATTCCTTGGGATACCACAAAGCCTAGATACACAAGCTCTTGTTTGAAGAACTCACACTTCTCAAGGTTGATTGCCAACTGTTCTTCTTGCAACCTTTTGAGTACCATCTCTACATGCTTCAAATGCTCTTCTGCTGTCTTACTGAAAATCAGTATGTCGTCCAAGTAAACTACCACAAAAATCCTTGTGAAATCTTTAAGCACCTCATTCATTAGTCTCATGAATGTGCTAGGGGCATTTGAGAGGCCAAATGGCATCACTTTCCACTCATACAAACCATCATTCGTCTTAAAAGTTGTCTTCCATTCATCACCCTCCTTAATTCTAATTTGGTGATACCCGCTCTTAAGATCTACCTTAGTGTAAAATTTTGCACCTCCAAGGCAATCCATTAAATCTTCAATCCTAGGTATTGGAAATCTATACCTAATTTTGATCCTATTAATTGCTCTAGAATTAGTACAAATTCTCCATTTACCTCCTTTTTTTGTTGCCAAAACAACTGGGACTGCACATGGACTAATACTCTTTTGAATCAGACCTTGACTCAGCAACTCTTCCACTTGTCTTGCCACTTCTTGGTTCTGCTCCGGGGTTAGTTTGTATGCTGATTTGTTAGGCAATGAGGCTCCAAGTATAAAGTCAATTTGATGACTTATTGCTCTCTTGGGTGGTAGGGTTGATGGTGTTCCATCACTCACTATGCTCTTGTATTTGTCAAGCAAGTTTTGGACTGCTGCTAGTAAAACTGTCCTTTCAGCCTTTTCCTCTTCTTTGGGCTGCATCATAATCACATACCCTTCATTCCCTTGGTGTAGATCCTGTATGAACTCCTTACCACTGCTCAACATGATATTAGGAACCTTGGACTACCCTTCATCTTCCTCAATTAACGATTGCAGCTTGAATGTTTTTCCATCCTTCGTGAACTCAATGGTGTTCTCCTTCCCATGATATACAACACCTCTATCATATTGCCATGGCCTGCCAAGAAGAAGATGGCATGCATCCATGGGCAGTACATTACAAATCAGCTTGTCTTTGTAGCCTCCAATCGAAAATTCCACTGTAACCTGCTCATTCACTAAGACACTCTGCCCTTTGTTCAACCATGTGACTTTATAGGGATTGGCATGAGGTACCTTCTACAATTTTAACTTAGTTACTGCCTCCTCAGAGATGATATTGTCCATAGAACCAGAATCTACAATAACCTTGCATACCTTTCCCAATATCTTACACCTTGCTCTAAACAAAGCTCTCCTTTGCTTGGGTTCTTCCTTGACCGGTTGTCTAATCAGCACTCTATTAAACATCAGATTTTCACCTACTTTTGATTCTATGTGACTGATCTCAGGTGTCTTTACACTCATGGTGTCCTCTTGTGCATAAGCTACTCTTTTCTCATTGCTAGATGAAGCTTTCTCTGGGCATCTATAAGCTGGATGGCCTAGCTGATTGCAGTTATAACATTTCATGGTGGAAAAGTAAGAGTTACCTCTGCTTGCTCCTCTACCTCTGTTTGAACCCCCTTGAGGTCCTCTTCCTCTATTAAATCCTCCTCCTGATGAGGTTTCACCTCCATGCTCAGTAAGCTTGGATTCTCCTTGGTTTCTTTGGTCACCACCTCTTCCTTGGTAACCTCCACGCTGTCCTTTTTGATCTCTGCCTCTTCCTCTGCCCTTAGAGGACTGATCATGCTTCCTTTTATTCCTTTCTTCAATCTTGATAGCTAGCTGATAACATTGGTAGACTATCTTGGGGCTGAGCAAAGCCATCTCTTCCTGTATATTCCACTTCAAACCATTGAGGTATCTAGCCACTTTCAAGCTCTCATCTTCTGCCACATTTGATCTCAAACAAAGCTTCTGAAACTCTTCCGTGTAAGTGTTTACATCTTGGTCTTTTTGTCTTAAACTCTTCCTCTTCTTATGGAGCTGAATTTCATAATCATCTTGCATATAAGCTTCTTTCACTTTAGCAACCATTCCTGTCCAGGTTGATATGGGCTGCTTACCTTGTTTCTCCCTTTCAGTCTAGACAAACTTCCACCAAGTTAACGTTGATCCTCTCAACCTTTATTTTGCAACCTTCACCTTCTGTGCTTCTGTAACTCCATCACATTCGAAGTGATTCTCCATGCCATCTATCCAATCCAAGACCAGATCGGGATCCATCTTTCCATGAAATAATGGTACACCCTCAAGTCCTTTTCCACTTAGGGCTTTTAATGCCTTCAAGAAAGGCTCCTACTCCAAAGCAGGGTCAGGTTTAGGGACTTTGTCCTCCTCTGCAACCTCTTTTTCTTTTGGCACTTTGCCTTCCAGTTTCACCTGGTTCAGTGTTGCTTCAAGCTGCTCTATTCTTTCCTTTAGAGATTTGTTATCCTCTTCTTGCTCTTCAACCATCTTGGCTAACTGTGCATTCATCACCATCTTGGGTGGTTCACTTGATTCAACTTCCTTTGACATATAAGCTGCTGCTTCCCAAATCTATGACTGCTCTGATACCAATCTGATAGAACAAGGGTTGGATTGAGAAAACATAATCTCAATGCCCGAGTCCTTGTCTTGAGAACTCCTTATGGTGCTAGTTCATTCGCCCTACAACCTATAGGTCCTCTTCTCTTGAGGAACCCCTGGTACATCAGCCAACCCTGCTATCAAGTTTTTGAAACATTCACCAAGCCTATCTTGCTGCCCTTCTTCTCATTCACTACCTAGCCCTTAATCACCCTAAGGACTAACCATGATCAATACATTTCCTAACACTGTTACAGGGGTATGTATTATCTTGAATGGTTTATTTAACTTCAAAATGGTCTAGATATGCTCCCTTTCCAAGCTCAAAGTCCCATCCTTCCATCGCTTTCCTTAAACCCTAGCTTAGGGTTTGGAGAAGCTACAAGAATTAGGTCTCTTGAAACAAAACAAATGGTCAATACCCTTCCCTACTAAATGAACACCATATCCACCAAGAAGGATCCCTGGCTCAATTTTAAAGCACTACAAAATTTCAATGGTTTCAACACTTCTCTACCCGTACACAGGAATATTCCAGGTTTTGGAAAATTTGAGATTTTTAAAGCCTTTTCTTGGATGCACAAGAGTCTGACCTCTTTCTTTCACCACCAAATGAAATGATAATGAATCCTACCACTTGTCAGAGCTTTGTATGGTCTCATGCAACCACTGTACACACTTCTTTACTGGAGATGCAACACCCCTGTAACATGGAAACAGACTTTGCACAATCTTTCCCTAACCGGGTTTGATGAAACTCGCCTAGGAAAAGCTACCTAGCATGCTAACAACACTCATAAAGCATTAATTATTTACACTATATACAGGATTGGAGTCCAGCTTAATTTCCATGGCTCCCATACTTCTCAGTACGGGCAGAAAATCAGCTAAGACTCCATTATTTTTCTGGTTTTACCAGTCAGAAATAACAGAAAAAAAAAACATAGTATTTACAAAGTTAAATGAAATGATGGAAAACTATATTAATGTGCCACAGGGAACAGTCAAAAAGGGATCTTTCACACGCCAGCCAACCAACAAAAAGCTTCATTTAAATCATTTCTCTGCTGTTCAAAACGCAAAAACCAGAAAACTGTCTTTTTTCATAAAAAATTACTGTTTTTTTCCTATTCTCCACAAAACTGCCCACTCCAAAAGCTCTTTTCCACCTTCAAAAGTCATGGTTTTCCATCCCCCAAGCAAGGAATCAGTTAGGTTAAAAAAACCGAGCCGAAGAATAGCTAAAAAATTGCTGTTTGAAAACATAGCATGTTTTCCATATTTTCACAAAAACTTAGGAATCAATAACACAACGATTCCCACCTTATTCAAATTTAAACCTAAGCTCTAAAAAAGTCCCCTTACACATCCTAAAAGGCATTAGGACCTTGCACAACAAAAAGGAAAAGATTTAAAAGCAAAACATCAAAATATGCTTGTTTTTAAGGTAGGTGCTCCTGCACCATTGAGTTTCCAAACCTTGTCTTGTGCTGTGGAGGAATGATGCATCTTAGGTCTTGCCTTACCCTATGGGATTGGAGTGATTTCCTTGGTTGAGAGTCTCCCAAGGTTGAGATTGATTACTTTCCTTGTCCTGTGTTGCAGGTGGGCATGTTGGACCTTAGCTTGTTGGTGGGTTGCAGTTGGCATGTGTTGCTAAAGATTACCCTTGCTTGGTTCCTTTGTTCTTGATTTGGGAAGGTCTGTTTGACTTTGAGGGTGCCAAGAATTTCCATTTGTGTATATTATCTCGAGTCTTGATGTTTTTCATCACCATGCAAAGTTTCTAGTGCATGTCTTCTTGTTCCTTACCCCCTTGGGTTAATGATTGCTTAATTGACCCTATGTGGTTTTGAAGTTGCTTTGCACGTTATATTGTATTGAGATTTTAAATATGGTGATAGAAAATGAATGATTATGTTGTTAGTTCATAGAGATTAATGTATGCTCTAATATGATTGATGTGTTTGTGTGAAAGTGATAGTGTGATGATGAAACCATGTTTGCATTTGTGCCTACATTAGAATTGTAAATCTCTCTTGCCTTCTCTCTCTCCCATTGGTTAATGAAGATGCCTACCTTGAGTGTGTGGTGTATTGAAATTCATTGTATGCTTGTTTGAGAAAATGTTTATGCATTCATGAAGGTTTGCTTTATTAGATCAACCTTGGGTAAAGGCCCTAATTCCCCAAGTTGCATTCATAATCATGGAACATGTATGAATATGAATAGAAAATTGTTCTACATTAAGTTAAAGTTAGAGGAAAAAGGGAATAGTGAAAACATTTGCATGTTAATGACAATTGCATATTAGGTGCATCTTGTTGGTGAGGCCTATAGTCCCCAACTTTGTTGTTAAGTCTTAGGAAATCATGTAGATGCTAAATTATTGTACCTGGATTCAAAATGCAAGATGTTAAATAAATGTTGAAGTGATAATGTAGCATACCTTGTCTTGAGTAAACATTGTAATGATATTGCACTGTGTGTGGGAAATAAATGTGGTTATCATATGTGTGTAGTAAGGTGATTTACCACTTAATAATAGTGAATGTGAATGTGAGAGTTATTATGGCATTGTTGATTTACTCCATGTAGCACTATGATGTATTGTATGGATGTTGGGAGTACATGTTCTTGGAAAGTTGTATTGATCTTGCATAATTAGAGGTGGATAATGGTTTTATTTTGGTATGGGGAAATTGGAAAAATGTACTCCCTATTATGTGAACATCCTATGATTAGTGCGCATGTTGAGTGTTGTGAATACCCCATACTTGCTTTGTGTGCCCATGGGATGGTGAGGCTATGTACCCATCCATGGAGGATATGTTGTGTTTGGGGTGTGAGATTAACCATACCATTATGTGTGCTTGTATGTTTGTTACCTAATTGAGGGCCAACCCACGTGTGGTTGAAATTTATATATATAATTAAGAGTTTCCAAAAGTTAGTTTCATAGAATCTCTTCTTTTGGATTCTCTAGTCCCTCAATCCGTGATGGGGTAGTAGCAGCCACAAAGTTCCTTGGGTGGAGTGTGCAACGTACGCATGTTATGACACAGAGTGGTCTCAACTCAACTGATCCCAAGGAAAGTATTCACTACTTCCCCTTATGATGGATTAGGGTACTTGGTTCATATGTGCTAGCCTAATCCCCACAGTTTTGTGCGCAGTAGCATTGGTTTGTTAGTACTGCCTAGCTGTCCGTAGGGATGTTGAGCTAGCATTGCCTGGCCACCTGCAAGGGCATTGAGCTGGCATTAGCAAGTCAACCTCGTCCACATGAGAGGTGAGGCTTGAGTAGCCCCATATTTTTTATACTCATATATGCATTGTATATTCTGTATCTGCACATGTCCTACCACGATGCCATAGATATGATGCCACACCACACTGATGTTTTGACATAGTGCTGGTGATGATGTCACGTGCTTAGACGCGTAAAGATGCACTATGAGATTGTGTTAAATGATAGCTTACTTGTGTGATGAGCGTAATGGGGCCTCGTACACTTGTAGAGGGACACTAATGTTTGCTCTCACCAGTGTTTGGGTCGGTTGGCATATGGGTTTGTCCTAGCCATGTATAACTCTGGCTACGGTGAGTACCTGCGTGTGCCCTTTCCATGAGGTATCGCTATGTGGGGTGTGTTCTATGCATGCCTATGTCCACGGAGCCACAGACACACTGCCATGCGGCATACGACCAGTACGTTCCTTCTCCGGCTGGTGTATGACCATGTCGTGTTGAGACGCAATGCAAGATGTGGCTAAGGTGCACATTCCATGTGGATAGCTCCAAGGAGTGTGTAGGCCACTTGGCGAGTCCATGCCGCATGACGACAAGATGCAGGGTGTAGCTGAGGAGTACACCTCATGCCATGTAGTTGGTGTGCTCACTCTGCCACACATGAGGGGCTATTGCGATAGTCAGACGTTGTTCCCTCCTTCCTCATTTGGTGGCTAGTTTAGTCACATAGTTATGTATTGTGCCATTTCAAAGATTGTGAATCTTCTTTTGGTTATTAATGATTTTCAGTTTGATTGTGAGGACCGAAAAAATTTGATTTATCTTGTTTGTGATTGTTTAGCCACAGATTGTAAAATTTCTTTGCACATAGCCCTCGAGGTTACACATGATTTAGTGTTGAAATGGCACACATTTCTTGCTTTATTTCTAAAATTGAATCTTTATATGATAATTATTTATGATCTTTGGTGGCTAAACTAGTTTTCTATTTGTTGTTTCAAATGAAGGTCTTGTGTTTTAATGTGATTCATCATTGAGAACAGGAGAGCCAGACTTGATTGAGTGTATACAAGGAAGTAGACGCGGGGAACTTTGAGGATGGGGGTATGTGAGGCTGTTACACATCTAGGACCCACTACCCACCTATGTGTGATGACTATCTCTTGGAGGCTAACCACCTTATTCAACAAGAGATAGGTCATTGTGGTCTTTTTTGGATGGTCTCACTGTGTGTGTGTGGCCTAACACCATCAAACCACTGAGTGTGAGGTATGGATATTGGCTCTTGGCTCATGGATTGTGTATCATAGTTTAGTATGTTGCTTACCAATGTCTAGATGGACCCTTGTGTAGCCTTGTGATGTGATTCCTAGTGATGTAAGTATGTATGTATGTATAATTGCATGTTTCATCTTAGATATGGTTTCATATGAAAAGTTCAAAAGTTGGCTTATTATGCTTTAGGAAGTGTCTATTGTTATATTTTGTTGAAAATGATGTCAAATATGTTTTAATGTGTGAGATTAGAAGTGTGTGGAAAACAAATATTGTTGTAAATTATGCTATTTTGGAAAGAATTGAGTGCTTATGCATCTTCTTTACACTTTTCTTTGTGGTGTGTATCTTAACCTATCCTTGGATGAATGTCGATGTTAAAATAAATGCTTATGATGAGGATTGTGGCATGTGTGATGTTACTAAGATTAACCATGTTATTTTGTTTCATGTTGAGATTTTATGAGTAAGGCATATGTCAACATATTGATAGCGATTCTTAGAAAGGTGAATGATATATGGATGTCCCTTCTATTTCGTTTAGCGATGAATGATGTATATTATATTTCTCATATTTGGAATGAAGTACAATATTTAAATGTTAACTAATAGATTTTGAGTACTAATGTGCGACATGGTTGCATATTGAGTTTACATGACCTCCAAGAGTAAGTCAAATCTTAGGGAGGGAGGATGTAACACCTCTCTAAACCCAGGCTAGTAAGATAGCATTTTGATTTTGAATTGATATTCTAATTGTTAAATGTTGTTATAATGAGATTAGGCATTGATGATTAGTTATTATTTTGGATTGCATGCTTATATGTTTATATATTGTTATCATTGCTTATGTACGATTATGGATAGGAAATGGATGATGTTGTAACACTCATATTTGATAGGCTTACGATATCATTACTCCCTCTCCCTGATGATTGATGTTGCTTTGACTATATGATATATGTTATATGCACATGCATTATGACGTGTAATTGAAGTGATGCAGTTACTAAGTATCGACTCCGCCTGGATCCACAGGCCTAAGCATACTCATATTCCCTCATGGTGGTTACTAGAGGTAGTCACAGGCCAAACGTCCCCTGCCCTAGCCCACTATACCATGTTAGGGAAATGTTTCTTTGTTGATGTCTTACCGTTCGGTTACCTAACGGTAATGTCTGGAGCACCTTTTAGTCGTATGTCTAGAGCACCTTTCTATTATATGTGGTTTACCAATATGTCTCATTGAGGTATTTTTTCTTGGTTTTCATTAATCTTTTATGTGGTTATATCTATATTTAACTGGTTGTCAGTGTCTTGATGTAGTTCCTTTGACGTCTTTTCGTGATTTCTTATATAGCATTTTATAGTATTTTATTGATTGGAGATTTGAATGGTTTTATCCATGAGGTTTTAAATATGTTATTTTAAATGATTTTTATTGGTCATTCAGAGGATGATACATTTCATTTAGTAATTTTAAATGATTTTATTAATCCATATTGTGAGCTCTCATAGTCTTATTTAAATTTTATTTGGGGGCTTTATGTATTTTAACGTGTGGATTTAAATTATTACTTTTATATGAAATAAAAAATATTGTATAATTAATGATTTTAATTAATTGTTTTGGAGAGCATTAATAGTTTGTTTAATAAAATGATTTAATTCTATTTTTTTATTGTGGGGAGAGTTCATAAAGGGAAATTTTTTTTATTTTGGGGGAGTTATTCTTTTGGAAGGGAAGAAGTTTTCTATTTTGGAAGGAGAAGGAAAATCCCATGAATTGGGCAGCAGAGTTTGGAAGAAATGTGGAGAAGAAATTTGTGGGCATCTAATTGTTGGTCTCAGCATGCCATTTCCTTCTTGTTGTCATATTTTGGAACCTAGTCGCACCTTCTATTCAAAGCAATCCTTCTTTTCATTTTTTGGGAAATATTGAGGTATTTTTCTATGGTTCTTGAATCCTTGAATTTCTGGTGGTTTTGAATGTGATTTAGTTTGGGAATGGTAAGCTTTGTATTTCCTTATAGCAGATTTATTCTTTTGATTCAATTTTGTGAATGCTTTGGGAATGGAGAATGTATGTTTTGGATTCTATTTGTTGCTCTATAGTTTTCTTATGGCAGATTTTTGTTCATTTCCAGCAAATATGAAATGGGTTGTTGAACAAAATTTGATCTATGGGTTCTTTCATATTCTTCATTTTTGCCCAATTTGTAAAAACGTATTTTTATTTTCTGCTCATTATCCCCTTTCTAAAAATGAATTTAAGGGTGTATTTCATGTAGGAATGCCAAGATCTCAACTGGGTCTTTGGCAGATTTTAATTCTGGGCACTTTCATTTTTGCCCAAATTTGTGCTTACTTGTAAAATGACATTTTTTATTTTTGTTCATTAACCACCTATTTTAAATGCAAACTAAAGGTGTATTCCACATAGAAACACCCATATCTCAATTGGGTCGTTGCCCGATTTTTAATTTGGGCACTTTCAATTTTCATGTCTTTGCCCAGCTTGGCTAAAAATGATGTTTTTCAGTACAACACCTTGTTTTTTGTCAAAAAATTGAAAACCAAAGGTGGAATCCATCTAGTAACATCAAAATATAAACTGGGTCAAACTTATATTTTTAATTTGGGCAATTTGAATTTCTATGGAATTTTTATGCCCTCTTTTCATTCTTTTGAGCTGTGACTAGAATCCATGTTTTGTGCCTCCGTCACTTAGTGGTTTTAACTGTTTTAAAGATGGTTTTACGAGATGATTTGATGAGGTTATTACTGATTATATGATTTTTTTCTTTTATGAAATTAATGGTGAATGTTTGAAGGGTGTGTAATCTACTTGTTGGCATTTGTGATCAGCTGTTTAAATGATTTAGCAGCAATGTTGCTTGCCTATTTTAAATGGTTTTTATGATGATCTTAGTGGCTTTTCATTTTTTCATGTTTGCTATGGATTCCTCATTTGGTTAAACGAGAAGGCCTATCCGTCTGCAGGGCGTTAAGTTATCCATCTGCAGGGTGTTGATACGGGCATGATTGAGTCTCCTTGTCTGTATGAGAGGTGCATTTGGTTTTGTGTGGTGCCATCCCTTCAAGCACACATTATGACACTCTATCTGAGTAGTACTTTAGTACTTTTACCTCAGTAGTCATGAGTAGTACCCGGAATACTATTGTTTAAGCATATTCGTGTTGTGATATTGGCTTTAATGCATTGTATTCTATGTTTGCTCTATGTCTGATGTGAGTGTTGGCCTTATGTTACCTTTGCCTTGTTATTTTTGCTTGGGCCTTGTGACTACCTCCGAGCACGGTGGGGTGGCCTCTTTTGAGTCCACATGGTAGGGCTCAGCATTGCCACCACCATTGGGGATCGACGTACAGGTTATTAGAGCACCAGTCAGAGTTGATCCCGCTTGTACTTGTCTTATATGTTGATGTATTTTATTTATTGGTACGCCTTTGTACTCATGTATATTCCTTTATGTATTTTGTACTCGCTTGAGAGTGAAAATGTAATCATTTAAATTAATGAGAGGAATTGTGATGTTTTACATTTGGCTTACAAGTTTCGGTGTTGGTATCAGACTCACTTGTATTTTGATGATCATTATAGTTTTTTTTTCCTTCATTAGTTCACACAAAAATTAGACCTTTGGTTGTGTAATTTCCCTCATGTAATGGTCTGTAAAGTTCTGTGGATCGGTGCTTTCTGTTTGTTGTTTTGTGTCACTACTATGAAGTTTTGGAGCAGAAGGTTCCAAAGCAAGAAGTTTCAGAGCAACAGGAAGGTTCCAGAGCAGCAGGTTTCGAAGCAGGAAGTTCTGGAGCAGCAGGAAGTTCCAGAGTAAGAAGTTCCAAAGCAAGAAATTCTAAAGCAAAAGGTTCTGGAGCAAAAAGTTCTGAAGCAGGGGGTTCCAGAGCAAAAGTTCTAGAGCTATCTTATTTGCTCTTGTTTATATTATTCTCTGGAGGGTGGATTAGTCCTCTCCTTTGGGTTGTGTATGGGCATGCTTGGCCATGTTTGTTGTCATTATATCATATTGGCAACTGCTTTTTGTGTAAGTTATTATTTATGTTATAAAAAAAAAATTATCTTGTCCTCTTTTGGCTCTTACCCTTCAGGGTTGCGTAGCGGGATGTTACAAGAGGGAAGAACTAAAGCCTAAAGGTACCTTGTTTACTTTGAAAGTGTGGATCTACTCAGGCATAAACGCGGTGTTGACATCAAGACCATTCTCAACCATATATACTAACACTTCATGTATCGGGTTCTAGTTGGGGTGTGACGGTCTTCGAACTGACATCTTCTGTAACACCCAAGTTAGGGTTATAGGTCGGGACATGGGTATCCATAATATTTGTGAGACCTCATAGAATTTTTATACCTCTTTGATCCTTATCCAACACGGTTCTCAGTCTATTGACAATGGTAGCCACTTGGGAAAGACTACTATCTTTTTCCAATTACAACTCAAACTCTCCAAGCCTTCTATCTAGGGAAAGAAGTTGCTTCGCAAGAACCTCAAGAGAATCATCTTCATCCACAAAAGAAGTGGAAGGAGAAGTAAGGGGTGTAGGAATATGAGTAGCAACTTCCCCAAAGGGGTTGTAAAATCCAATAGATATCACTGAAACCATTTCTTCAAAAGAGGGACCATTCTGACCAGAGTTGACCTTCCTAGATTCCATTCTTGTGTGACAAAGATTTCTCCTAACAATAAATCTGAAGGTTGTAGATTGGGTTATGAATCTCATAAAAGCCTCATGAAACACTAATCTAAGACACACCTAAGACTCGAGGAAAAAAAATTTGACACAAAGAAATGAAAAGGAGAAAGTTCACGTCATGTTCACCAAAATGTAGAGTGGATTCACTACTCCCAAGTCTCTAGGACATAGAAGAGCCGAAAGGGAGTGAATTTTCCTTAACTACCACAGACTACCTAATAAGTTGGAAAGGAAGTGAAAACTAGACTCTAGTTTCTTTATGTTCTATGACAGGGGTTGTTTGGAAATGGGTGAGCAGACCATAGAGGTTTCAGACTGTAGACCAATTGGCTCTCATCCAGAGGATGCTAGCACATGGGTTAGACTATGGTGTGCTACACTATAGTCTTAGAGGCATGTTGGTGTCTCGTATGGATAGATATTCAGGTTTACAAAATGAAACTCGTATGATGAGCTAATGACTCAAGAGTTCTAGTTTGACAATTTAACAAATATGAAGAAAAGCGTGAAATAATAGGAAACAACAAGAAGAATACTATAACTTGGAAAAATAAACTATTCTAATAAAAAAATGACAAAGAAAAGGGAAGAAGAATACCAACTCACAAAAGTTCCAGTTCTCTAGCAAGCTCCTCATGAACATATTGTACCTACACACAAAGCAATGAGAAAATGTTGTGGCTATGTTTTGGATTCTGCCTCAATCATACCCCCATTTTGGTGTTTCTACATTCATAGACAACCAAAAGACCACAAGATAGATAAATGATAAAGAAATAAAGAGAGTAGACACAAAATGTAGAGTGCAAAGATAATCTAGATACAAACAAGATAATGCAAATAAGAAAGTAGATGGATATTACCCTCCTTGAACTATATGCTTGAGCAGCTGAGAGAGGAAGGCAAGGAGTAAGACATCCATGCAATGGAGTAAATCTTCAACAACCTATAACACCAATGGTGTAGGAGCAACACAATGGTGTAGAAGTAAAGTGAAGAGAGCAAGAGAGAATAGAAGTGAAGTATGAAATGGTAGAAAATAGAAAGAATGAATGGAATTGTAAGGGATATGTTTAAAAGGCTAATTTGGAGGTAAAGGGCCATTTTTGGGTGGTCAGTATTTGCAGGGACATTATAATTCACAGGTTGATAGGGAATCATAACACCTCAACATCCATTGACTCGAGAATCTTGTCAAGATGGAAGCGCAGTGCGTACACATTCATGCGACATGTGGGCGTCCCTGACATAAATTCCATCATGAACATAAAATGACAAGGACACATGCAAAAATCAAGGAAAAGGTGGCAGGTTTCTACATTATCGAGTTTGTAAGGCTAAAATGAGGTAATATAATGGGAAATTACACTAGGTTCAAATTTATGCCATTTCAGATACAATAACACTAATTGAATCTAATGTATTGAGAAGGTTAGTATGTAGTCATATATAGTATGGGGTAATCGATGCCAAGTGCTACCCATATTGTGAAGAAGATAGATGATAATATCACTAAGGTGACAAGGTGGTATATGTCAAAAGTGTTAAGACTAGGTGTTCTACACCTTGTATAACATTGGATAATTTAATTATATAATTAAATAAATATTCATTTGTGGTGCATCTAGGATATGTGTTTAGCCACACATTAAATATGTATTTGCAGCCACTTTTAAAGTTGTAATGTAACATTGGGTTATTATTTGATGTATGGGAGACATAGGATAATGATTTAATATTTGGGGAAAGTATTTAATAATATGAAATCTTAATACTTAATATTAAATGAGGGGTCAATGGTTTTGTGTTCACATGGTTTTGTCTTACCACTTGGTTGTATTTGTGTGAACTTATGTTTATAAAAGCAAGCACATGGTTAGTGGTTTAAGGTTGGCTAGTTGGGTTTTTGGCTTGGATGTCATTGTATTGAGTCTTCTTCTAAGGAGTGCATATGTCAAGCATGGCATGGGATGTGTGACCACATGCTTAGAAACATGGAGGATGCATAGGAGAGGCTTGATGTTTCAAAGGTATTCGTGGAGGCTCTATAAGTGTATTGCAATGTTTCATTGCTAAATAATACAATGAGCATGGATGCTTTTGGAGGCTGGTTTTTTTCCTCCATGAGGGTTTTCTCAAGGTATATTTTGGGTTATCTTGTGTTATGTCTTTTATCTTTGCATTTGGTTATCTTTATACTTGTATGCATGCTTCTCTCTTAAAGGGTTATGTAGGAAATGGATTGATCATCATGGCTGATTTTCCTAACAAAAAGGTACTTCTTTTTGGGTGGATATGCTTGTTGTCAATGGCCCAAGAATGATTGAAGTTGGAATCCACTAGGTTGGATAGGTTCATTGCTTATGGAAATATCACATGTGCTTATATGACTCTTGGGACAAAGGTTGGACCCCTGGTGTAGTATGAGATACATTGAATCATCTTTGAAGTCATTTGATGGTGTTGCAAGTAATCTAGGACACTTGGACTATCATCATGACTAGTGTGAAAGACAGGGGAAGAGAATGGACCCATGGTGTAGTACATAATAAATTGACATAATTTATTTTCTATAAAGGATACAATAAAAAGGGTAGGCGTTAGTTGTCATTGTGGATGTGCGAGTTACTCACTATGTATATATGTTAGTCACTCACTATTTACTTGTGTAAATGGCCTCAAGTTTTGTGCACATCATTATACTAATGCTCTTGCCACTGATGACATCAAGTAGTATGGGATGTTTCATTGTCATTATAGATGGTGGATTGGAAAACAAATGGGATCAATTAGGGAGGGATCAAGAGGTAGGTAGAGAGAGAGGGAGAGGGGAGGAAATATATAGAGAGATATCTAGAGAGAGAGAGGTAGGTAGAGTAAGAGAGAGGGAGATATATAGAGAGATATCTTGAGGGTTAGGGAGAGAGAGAAAGGTGAGTTGGAGAAAATTAGAGAGAGATATAGAGAGGGAGGGGGTAGGGAGGGAGAGGGAGGTTGAGAGAGAGAGAGAGGTGAAGCTAAGAGAAGTAGAGAGAAAAGGAGGTAGAGAGAGGGGGGGAGAGATATAAGTAGAGGCTTGATGATGCTTTCAAATAGTTACAAAGTTACATTTAGAAAATTTTAAGATAATAAGAGACTATTGATTACTGAAATTTTGCCAAGTCTAAAAAGTTATAAGATCATCAAAAACCAAGAATCTACATTATAAATCCTAGAGATCAGAGACCATTCTCAAACATCTTAAAACTATATACATGAAATATAACTTAAATGTTTATTTCATGTATATAGTCTAAGGAAGAGGGGAGTATGAGCTATGTAAGGAGGTAGAGAGATATGGGAAGAGAAAGAGAGAGGTCTATTTTTATTTCTTGGAAACATGAGCATATTGTAGTGTGCTCACGTTATAACACGCTCATGTTATGTCATGTATAGGACCAAAAAGTGGCGTGACCACTTTTTGGTTCCCCATCTATTTGCACTTACCCTATTTATTTTGTTTATCATATTTTATGGAGCTTACAAATTTTGAAGTGCATTCAAAGAACTAATTTGATGCGAGAGACTTCCCTAATGCCCCATACTTGATAATATTATGTACATGAACAAATGTATTTATAATTTGATAAAAAATTGAAAAGTATGGTAGATAATATTAGTGAATGAATCTAGATTATATGTCTCGAGCTCATTATGTCTACTTTAAAATATTGAAGGCGTGCTTTCTTTCTTCAAGAATATAAAAAGAATGTGATTTATTAAGCCTCATGTAAGAAGGCTTAAATAGTAATTTAATATAAATATTTTTATCAATGAACACCTTGTACAATGATTGGTAGGCCTTGGAAATTATGAAAAAAATATTGTAGATAAATCTTGGTTCTTGGTTCCCCATTAAGAGGTCAATGGAATTGGGTAAAGTGAAATCAAGGTTGTGTGATGGAAGTACTTGAGTACATTAACTAAATTTTGATAAAGTGCATAAAGGTAATATAGGGAAAGAAGTAATGGTGAAGTTTCTAGAAACCATTAGCTGCAACCCCCTTTTAATTGCTATATTTATAATGGGAAAGCAACCCAAGTTTACTTACTCTTGTTATAATTGGAAAGTATAAGGCTTGACCTGTCTAAAAGGTTTACCATTAACCCTTCTCAAAGATTTAAGAGAAAGGATGGATGGGCATATGGATGGGCATATGGATGGAGAGAGACTCATGATAATAATACATGCAATGAAAGAAGGCATAGAATTTGGACATTGCCATATTGGGTTTTATCAGCAAAGAGATCCTTTAAATAGTTGCTAATATCCCCAAGACCAAATTCACACATTCAAAGATACATAATCAAGGTGGCCAGTTCGATAGTTAGCTAGAGTTTCCTTCCTATTCTCCCTCAATGCATTAGAAATGTATTTGGTTATG
Source organism: Sequoia sempervirens (assembly GCA_007258455.2). Lineage (NCBI taxonomy): Eukaryota > Viridiplantae > Streptophyta > Pinopsida > Cupressales > Cupressaceae > Sequoia > Sequoia sempervirens. Next base: position 22,210 of record VDFB02024055.1, read on the forward strand.
CCTTTTGATAAGGGCCTTCATTGCCTTTTAATTATTGATTGCCAAGGAAGTGTAAAGATATGGAAAAATATTTAAGAAAAATGACATGAGAAAATAAAAGATTAAAAATTTGAGAGAGTGAAAACTGATTTTAAAAATGAATGAAAGCATGTGCTTGGGAGTTAATTGTTTTCTATTTCACACCATCAACATCCTATTTGATTTCAATTTTGAATGAGAAGGCTACCCTTTTCTTCTCTACTATTTGATCACCCTCCCTCTCACATTTTGTTCTACACATAACAATTAGTTTTAATAATCATCATAATTAAATGTTAAACAACATGCAATCACTACTTATATCATTTTAACATAAAAAAAGTTAGCAAATTAATTTATTTAAGCACATAATTGCATGCAACACCTTCTCATTGGTAAAATTATATTGGATGCAAAATAATAACCAAGTTTATCAAGCAATCCTTCTATTGTAGGGTGACGAAGGCAATTGAATGTACCTAGAAAAGCATGTTCCATAACCCATAAAAAAAGGAAATAAGAAAAATGTTGGATGAGAAGATTTCCTAAATGATATATGTTTTAGAAGATTATGAATAAATTTAAGATGCCTGCCATGCTTTGTTTTAATCTAGAACACTACAATTTCCTATTACCATTACTAGTTATATTTTGATGTTGTTATGTAAATGTTTATAAAGGATATATACAACTACCCATTACAAATCCTAAAGAAATGTGCAATCACATTACAAATCTCGTTTTTAGATTGCATGTGTTTCTTATTGATATTTAGTTATAGGTAGCTTATGTGAGAAAATAGTTCATTTTACAAATGTCTCTCTTACCTACTCACCCATCATGATATTTATAGTTCAGATTTGGATATTTGATCAGAATTGAGTGACATTTCATGCATTTGACTATGTGCGAAAGAAAATCTCCTATATTTGATGGAATATGACAATTATTTTGTGTGATGGTTCATCTCATTAATTATTTAACGTAAATGACAATATTGTCATACAAATTTAAAAAAAGAGAATTAGAAAAAAATAATTTAAGAATAATCTGACTAAATGAAAAAAAAAATTATATCAATTTTTTATTTTTTATTTTTACCTTAAAAAATTGGTAACATTAATTTTTCTAAAGCAAAAATTGTAAGTTTTTAATAATTACAAGATTTGATTTTACAATGGAAGTAGGTGAGTCAAAGACAGTGTGTGGTTTGGCAGTAAATCAATGCATATACCATCAAATCTGGAATGTGAGGCCCAGTTGAAGTGCACTTGGGAAGTGCTAGTTTCCTACGCTATCCAATCCAGGGTAAGAAAACAAAATATAAGTCCATTTCGATCTGTAGTTCTTGTTAATAAAACGAGTTTTGCATGTTCTGAAAGCCTAAGAACTGCAAAGTGCCATATAATCTTTGTTTTCGCTTAAAATGGAGGTCTGAGCAGGGTATTTATTTGATCAAATTTAAATGCCATTTGCACCCATTCTCAAAGGGAGCTTGCCTTACGATGCTGGATACTTAACCTCACAGACCGCTCTTGGTATTATTTTGATCCACACAACAACTAGAAGTAAAACCCTTCCTACACAATGCTCTACAAATTTGTTAAGATGAGCACAATACACTAGATCCCATGAGTTCATTTACAAGAGAACAAACAACATTCGTCAAAAAATGATTCATATTACATTAGATTACATCTTTACAGATGACAGTCGTTTACAACAATTTAAAGAAAGGGAAGATAGATGGAGAATCGCAAATGAGTTGTCAGAAATCTTAGAATATAACCCAAGTCTTGGGCTCTGCAAACCATTGGTCTGATCTTTTAGTAATCCCGAGAAGCTCCACCAAATGCAAATGATCCACATTCTTTAGCTTTTTTGATATGTCGAAGAAGACCCATAACCTGCCTACACTTCACTGTTGACGAACATCAGGTCAAAGGGGAGAAAGAGGAGGCAGAGCAACTTCCCAAAGAGTGGCTCTCCTCAATCCCAAATAACACCCTCGACTTCCTGGCCTTCACATATTTGGAAGCACACCAACAATCTGTTTTCACTTTACTGTATGCAAAACAACAAGGAACAGGAGGCAGAGCAACCTCTAAAAGACCTTATTTTGTGGTCTTAAAACTGCTTTTACTGATTTCAAGAGAGAGAAAGCAATGGCTGCTTTCACATCCCCTCGCCTTGGGATATTTCTCCCCATTGATAGACTTGCAACTGCCTTGCCCATTTGATTTCACGGACTGAAGTTGTAAACACACAGAGCTTCCCAACAGCCACACCGATTTGGATGTGTTATTGGGTTTACACAAGGCTACATTTAAAGAAACGATTTGGGGGCAAATGGAATGAAGTTTACTATGCGGGACAGCAAATTTGAGATGAGATTTAGAAGTGTACAGCGGCCACTGTTACCATGTTGAACACGTTTTTGTCAAAGACATTACAATAAAGTACAGAGAGTACTGATTTCAACTTTGAATTAGTTGCAATTCTTTGAGACTTGACTCAAAATGATAAAAAATGATATTCGTAAAGGCGATTCTTCTTGCAGATGTGTATGATATTTGTATTTTCTCTGTGAGTGGGGTGAATGATTGCCAATTTGCCATATAATATATAAAGTAAACAGTCAGGAGCATCTTTTGGGCTTTGAAAATGGCGTGGTGCATGAATCTTAAACCACTAATGTGAAAATGACACTTTTCTTGTTTATTTTAGCTTAAAAACAAATCATGATGCTCTTGAAGAGGGGGACAAAGTAAACAAACAACCAAGGGCTGTTTCCTCTTATAAAATATATGATAATTCGAATAAAAGATCAATAAATTAAATTAGTTCAAATGAGTGAGTATTAATATATTTATCTTAAATATATTTATATAAAAGATATGGAGATCTATTATTTTTGAGGTGTTCATATTATTTATATCATAAATTGAACTAAAAAATGTATTTAGAGAATGATCTCTTTCAACATCTTCTATAAGGATTTGTCTAAAATGGATATGTTGGTTATGTTGGTTTTGTGCTTAAAATTGTGCATTTGGAATCATGTACTTGAATCCATGGTAACTTCCTTAGGAGATGCTAATGTCATATCTCGTAGATTATAATGCTTTTGCCTTATTTATATAGAATAATACTTTTGTTAAATAGTATTTTTATATTTATTAATTTTATTGGGAATTGATGTTTTATATAATGGATTTTCTAATAAGTGTTATCTATTATTTTACATAAAGAATTATATTACATATACTTATAAAAAAGGTAGATGGAAAAAGGAAGTCTATGCAAGGTCAAGCCTTAAACAACAATTTTAGAAAGAAAAATAAGAAATACAATAGATTTTAAATATTTTAAAAAATTGTAAATTACATATTTATAAAATAATTATTTATATCATTCAAAATTTGTAGAAGGAAATTAACCTTAACTTTAAGTTTATTTAGGCTTAATAAATGAATGCATACAATGAAGTATAAATCAACTTAGATTAAAGTAAATGATCTAGGAGTTGAGAATGAAAAATTTAGAATAAGTGAAATGTTAAATCAAGGAATTGAATGTGAGGGATTAAAATATTTAGTTTAAAAAAATACATGATGAATAAATGTGATGCACTATTGAACATAATCGGTTTGATGGTATAAATTAATTGTCTTTATTAGATATGCATCTCTAATGCATGATAGTCTTTGTATTGGTCAAATATGTGCCTTGTCAAACCAATCTTTCTTGTCATTAATGCATGTAAATAATTTGTAACTGATAAGAATGGACTTAGTACTAATGAATTGACACAACCTACTTCATCATAATCTCTACTATTCACTAATTGTTAAGGATTGGTTATATTTAAAAGTACCTTGGGGAAATCATTAGATTGCAAAGGTCAAGTTCTCTTAGGTTGACCCCCTTGATTGGATGAACCTCATAGTCATGAAAATGATTGAAGACATCATTGTCTAGTCATGCAAATTTCCTAGAATAATGATATGGAATTTGATACCTTTAAATAATGTAAATTAAACTATTCCTAAAATAGTTTCTACTTGAAGTGTGAATACTAATTGATTGATGCTTAAACCTCCTTGCCTTGAAATAATGAGCATTAAATCCCTTCAAAATACCAAGACATAACAACTAATTGTATGAAATGTGTACCAAGTCAACTCATATTGACTAATATAATAGGTAAGAGTTGACAAATATTTAAAATTTGTTTTTTTTTAAAAAAAATTGGGTCAAATTTTGCATGGTGTAATCTCTTTCTCACATGACATGAGATTGGCCTAGGATAAAATAGTACAAATATGAGGATGGGGAATGAATTTTTGGTCATGAGGGGTAATAATAGACATAATAAATGGCATATGTATAAATATATATGAATATAGATAAGATAGATACATATGTATGAGAATGATTGTAAATGGAGGGGGGTAATGGATAAAAGAATGAGCCTAGCTTTGTACAAGAGTGTGTCATGTACATTGATATGGAATTATATTAATCATTGCATCAAAATGGGACCAAAACTAAATGAGAATTTGTATGGGTATGGAGATTTTACCATTATATTTTTCTCCCACTTTGAGGTGCATGGGATGAGGCTCAGATCGTGCCCCAGGTGAATTTGGCGGAATGGTTACCCCTCAGTCCTTGGCTCTTAGCCGAAGAGGTTCAACCCAAGAAGGCTCGTGCTCCTATATCGGGTAGCTATAAATAATTTGTGGATGACCTCCATCAAAAAAAAAAAAAAGATGAATGATTATAAACATACATTTAAAGTAAATATTTAGACATACTAGGATATCAAGGTCCATGTAAATTAATTGAATCCCACTAGATCTCAATATGTGTGCTCCATGGTAACTTGCAAAATATGAAAAAAATGTAATTAGTAGCTTATATCATGCAAGTAAAGATTAGATATGTAACAAGATAAATCGAGAGAGAGAGAGAGGTGGGGAGTTTCTCCCTAAATTGAAAGTGGTATAATATACTTAGAGGCATTGTCATTTTCTTTATAATTATTTTTCTAGACATGACAATACATCTTTAAATTAATGCATTTAACTATATGTAAGCTCAACAAAAGATTGTTAAGGATAGGATATGTCTCCCTTCATTGATTACATCCCTCGAATATAAGGAATTGAAGGAAAGGATAAATACTACATGAAATATAAATATAATTTGAGGATATAACACATATATCATGTAAAATAAGCGAGTCTCATGAATGAATGCGTTGTGTAACAATAAGATAAAATATCTCAAATGATAGGGCATGGAAAGCATATGAACTATTGGTAACTGTGAAGTAATACAATATTGTCCTCAATACTTGTATGGATAAAAATACTTGTATAAATATATAGAGCTCGAGCAAAGCCATATACCCCAAAAGAACACACAATGACTAAGGTAAAGTAATAGGTGTTTAGTAGTTAAGATAGATCTACATGTATGGCATCGTAAGTGCGACCGTATGACCGGATTTGTTAAGATGGGCAGATTACATCCCATGACTTTATTACAATCGAACAAACAACATTCGTCAAAAAATGATTCATATTACATTAGATTACATCTTTACAGATGAGAGTCGTTTACAACAATTTTGAGAAAGGGGAGAATCGTAAATGAGTTATCAGAAATGCTAGAGTATAATGTTAATTTATGTAGCTTGGACAGGTGTCTCCATTGTCTAGAAGTGTCATTTAATTATTTAATTATTTTCTAGAAACCTCCAGAAAAGGGCTGAGTTGTCTAGATAATTATGTAATTAAATAAATTGATTCTCCTAGAGACTTCTAGAATCCAGTTAGTTAGGGTTTTTAGAGTCTATTTAATCTTATCCATTGATTGAGATTAAATCATGGCCATTGGTTTTCCAATGAGAAAAGTATAAAAGGGGATCAATGGGCAATTGGAGAACACAACAACAAGTAGACTTGCAGTGATAGCAAGTAGAATTGCAGTGAGAGCAAATAGTCTTGCAGTGTTAGCAAGGGCGCAGTGATAGCGTTGGGGATAGCAGCTGTGGAATTTCAGCAAGAGAAATTGAGGGAAGAATTCTGAGAAGAATATTAACGAGCTCGGCCAAGAAGAGTGCTGATTGATTGACCATATGATATTGATACTTTGTGTTATTTTTCGGAGCATTTGCTGAGAATTAATGCAGTCATATAATCTATGTATTAGATAGGAGATTAATAATCAAGAATCGCAATAGAATTTTCACATGGTATCAGAGCTGATTTAAGGGGAGATAAGGCTCAACACAGGAAGGAAAGATCCCGCCTCTTCAGAATTATTATTATTATTTGTTTTCTTTTATCTTTTGAGATGGCCTCAGCAGGTTTAAGAGATCAGGACAGATTGGATGGAGCCTCAAATTTTGGTGTCTGGAAAGCTAGAATTTCTTTGTTGCTAGAAGAGAATGGGATCAAGGAATATGTGACCAGTGTTGTACCTGTACCTACAGATCCAACACAGCTCTTAGCATATAAGAAGGAAGATGCCAAGGCGAGGAGGATGATTCTTGATGGTGTCAAGGATCATATTGTTCCACATGTCGCAGAGTTAGATACATCGAAGAAGATGTGGGATGCCATTCTGAATCTGTACCAGAATGCTACCACTAACCGGAAGCTGATTCTCAGAGAAAAGTTGAGGAATACTCGGATGAACAAGGGAGAGGACGTGACAAGTTACCTCACCAGACTCAGACTTGTCAAGGATGAGTTGGCTGCTGTTGGAGATAATCTAGGTGATGACGAGCTAGTGCGGATAGCCCTAAATGGGTTTACTAAGCAGTGGGATGTCTTTGTTCAAGTTATTAATGGACGAGACACCTTGCCAAGTTGGGATCGACTTTGGAGTGACTTCACTCAAGAGGATCTTAGACTAAGTCTTGTCAGTAGGACCAGTAGCAAGAGTCAGCAAAGTGAGGCAGAACAGGAGAACGTTGCCCTTGCAGGAAAAGGGAAAGCAAAGAAGGGGTCTAGTAAAGGATCAAATCCACAAGGTGAGAAGAAGAAGAAGGACCTATCTAAAGTCAAGTGCTATGGCTGTCACGAGTTTGGCCACTATGTCACCGCATCACAAGAAAGGGAAGAAAGGTACAGGGCTGCATGTTGCCTTCAAAGAAGTGCGCATGAGCCTCTAGTAGAATGGAGGATGAGTTCGCCTCATAGCTTGTATGATAGCCTAACTCACAGCAGGTGTTTGGCATATAGATAGTGAGGCCATTTCATATGACAGAGCAGAGAGTACTTCTCCGCCATAAGGAGGAGGACATCAGAATGCAGATTTCTATGGGGAACATGTCTAAGCTCAATCCAGTTGGGAAAGGGACTGTTCTATTTCAGAGGGAGAATGGTAAGCGGATTCCCATTCATGATGTGTTGCATGTACCAGGCTTAGGTATGAATTTGATTTCCATATCTGTCCTTCAGGATAAAGGTTACAATGTACTCTTTAGAGGGGCAAGTGTGTTAATTAAGCACAAGGATTGTAAATCACCCATAGCTATTGGAGTTAGGAGCGGCCGGCTTTATAGGTTGCAGTTTGATACTCATAAGGCACTGATGAGCAGCAATAATTCTAGAGATCAAGGAGAGCTATGGCATAGGAGGATGGGCCATATACATCATGGAGCACTTAAATTGCTTCGTGAGACAGTGACAGGTGTTCCAGAGGTGAGCACAGAGCATGATGATATATGTAAGGGATGTGTGTTAGGGAAGTTTGCGAAAGCAACTTTTCCAAGGAGTGGCACTAGATCCAAGGGTGTTCTCGGATCTAGTACATCTCGCATTATTATGTGGGACTAATGTCTATCGTCTCCTCGAGGATAAGGAGTACTTTGTTACTTTTATTGATGATTTCTCCAGAAGACCCGGATATACTTCGAAGACCAAGGATGAGGTTTTCACCGCCTGAGTCTCAAAGCTCTGTGAGAATCTCGGCCAGGAGAAGATAAAGGTTCTTCTACGCATTAAATGGAGGCGAAAGTATAAAGGAAAAGAGTTCCAGGAGTTCTGTACCAGGGAAGGAATCAAGAGAGAGTGGACTGTTCCTTACAACCCACAACAGAATGGGGTTGCTGAGAGGAAGAATCGGTCTATATCAGAGGCGGCAAGGGCTATGCTGTATGACCAGGATATGCCACGTTACTTATGGGCAGAGGCATGCAGTACAACAGTGTACATACAAAACAGGGTTCCACATAAGGTATTGGGCAAGATGACACCAGAGGAGGCGTTCTCAGGGAAGAAGCCAGATGTCAGCCACTTCAGGATATTTGGGAGTTTGGCATATTGTCACATTCCAGGGCGACACGTTCCAAGTTAGATCAAACTGCAGAGAAGGGTACTTTGTGGGGTACAGTGAAACCTCAAAGGCATATTGGATATTTATTCCAGGGACCAAGAGGACTATAGTTAGGCGTGATGTCAAGTTCATGGAGGACAAGGCATTCAGGAGGTCCAGAGATTTGCCAGCAGATGATCAGAGTGAGCAACTAGTGGAAGCTCCAAGGATCATTCAACCAGATCAAGGACAGCGAAGCTCGAGTACAGTTACTAGTACATGCACAAGCTCAGGTGCTGAGAATTCGCAGAGTATGGAGCAGCAGATGCAGCAGATCCAAGAGATGCATCAGGGTGATATGGAGGTTGATACTTCATCCTCTACAGTTGGTAGCAAGAACCAACAGTCACAAAGTAATACTCAGGAGTTTGTGGGAGCTCCTAGGATGAGTAGTAGACAGCGGAGACAACCAGCCAGGTATGATGACTATATGGCATTAGTTAGTCAGTTGGTAGATAGTGAACCTTCTAGCTATCAGGAGGCCGCACAGCAACAAGTGTGGCAAGATGCAATGGTTGAGGAGTATACCTCAATAGTGCAGAACGATGTGTGGGAGGTTGTGCCTAGACCGACAGATAGGGCAGTGGTTGGATCACGCTGGATCTATAAGATCAAGCACGTGCAGATGGTAGCATCGAGAAATACAAGGCAAGGTTTGTGGCCAAGGGGTTCTCTCAGAAGGAGGGAATTGACTATGAGGAGACATTTGCTCCAGTGGCCAGGTATACTTCTATACGAGTCGTGATCTCTCTTGCAGCACAAATGGGATGGCAGATCCATCAGATGGATGTCAAGACGGCGTTTCTTAATGGTGAATTGAAAGAGGAGGTATACATAGAACAACCAGAGGGCTTTGTGGCACACAGCAGTGAAACCCACGTGTGCAGATTGAAGAGAGCTTTGTACGGACTCAAGCAGGCTCCCAGGGCGTGGTATGAGCGCATTGATAGATACTTGCAGGGAATGGGCTTCGTGAAGAGTGAAGCGGATGCTAACCTCTACTACTTGGTGGTTGGGGGTGAGGTTCTCATTCTTGTTCTTTATGTGGACGACTTGTTTTTAACAGGTTCACTAGGGCTCATAGAGGAAAGCAAGAGGGACCTTGCAGCAGAGTTCGAGATGAAGGATTTGGGGCTTATGCACTACTTTCTAGGCATGGAGGTATGGCAGACAGATGGAGAGATTTTCCTTGGACAAGGGAAATACTGCATCGAAATCTTGAGGAGGTTCGAGATGGAGGATTGCAGAGCCATGTCTACTCCTATGATCACGAATTGGAAGAAGGTAGAGACATCCAGAGAGGAGGATGTAGACCCCACCTTATACAGGTAGTTGATTGGGTCTCTCATGTATTTGGTCAACACCAGGCCAGATATATCCTTTGCAGTAAACTCTCTTAGTCAGTTCATGGTGGAGCCGAAGAGAGTGCATTGGACGGCAGCAAAGCATGTGTTGCGGTATTTGCGTGGTACAATCGAGTATGGAATCAAATATACTCGAGGTGATGGTATCAGGTTGATAGGCTATACTGACGCAGATTGGGCAGGCAGTACAACAGACAGGAAAAGCACTTCAGGGTGTTGCTTTAGCTTGGGATCAGGAGTTGTCTCTTGGTACAGCAGGAAGCAGAAGTCTGTGGCTTTGAGTTCTGCAGAGGCAGAATACATAGCAGCTAGCATGGCGACGTGTGAGGCGATATGGCTTCGGAAGTTGCTGGTGGCCTTGTTTGGTCAGAGGGTTGAGACTACGGTGATACACTGCGACAATCAGAGTTGCATCAAGTTGACTGAGAATCCGGTGTTTCATGATAGGTCTAAGCATATAGACATCAGATATCATTTCATCAGAGATTGTGTACAGCGCGGGATTGTTCAGCTACAGTATATACCTACAGATCAGCAGGTAGCAGACATTTTGACCAAGGCATTGGGGAAGGCGAAATTCATCTTCTTCAGAGATAAGTGGGTGTCATGCAGAACACCTTCCTCGCTAAGAGGGAGTGTTAATTTATGTAGCTTGGACAGGTCTCCATTGTCTAGAAGTGTCATTTAATTATTTAATTATTTTCTAGAAACCTCCGTAAAAGGGCGAGTTGTCTAGATAATTATGTAATTAAATAAATTGATTCACCTAGAGACTTCTAGAATCCAGTTAGTTAGGGTTTTAGAGTCTATTTAATCTTAGCCATTGATTGAGATTAAATCATGGCCATTGGTTTTCCAATGAGAAAAGTATAAAAGGGGAGCAATGGGAAATTGGAGAACACAACAACAAGTAGACTTGTAGTGATAGCAAGTAGATTTGCAGTGAGAGCAAATAGTCTTGCAGTGTTAGCAAGGGCGCAGTGATAGCGTTGGGGATAGCAGCTGTGGAATTTCAGCAGGAGAAATTGAGGGAAGAATTTCCGGAGAAGAATATTGCCGAGCTCTGCCAGAAGAGGCAAGCAGTTTTGTATTCCTTAATTTGCTGAATTTAATATAATTCCTCATCTGCAGTAGTGGTTTTCCCTTCGGGGTTTTTCCACGGACAATTTGTCCAAAAATATTGTGTTCATTATTGTGAATGCTTTCTTCTCTATTCTTGTGAGTTTTTATTGGTGAAGTTGCAGTTGTGTTATTTTTCGATATTTGCTGAGAATTAATTTTCAGAGTCATATAATCTATGTATTAGATAGGAGATTAATAATCAGTAACTGCAATAGAATTTTCACATATAACCCAAGGCTTGGCCTCTGCAAACCATTGGTCTGATCTTTTAGCGATTCTGAGAAGCTCCCCCAAATGCAAAATGATCCACATTCTTTAGCTTTTTGATATTTCAATGAACACCCACAACCTGCCTACACTTCACTGTAGAAGAACATCACGTCAAAGGGGAGAAAGAGGAGGCAACGCAACTTCCCAAAGAATGGCTCTCCTCAATCCCAAATAACACCCTTCACTTTCCTGGCCTTCCATGCATGTTTGAAAGCACACCAACAATCTGCTCTCACTTTACTGTATGTAGAATTACAAGGAAGAGGAGGCAGAGCAACCTCTAAAAGAACTTATTTTGAGGTCTTAAAACTGCTTTTACCGATTTAAACAGAGAGAAAGCAATGGCTGCTTTTACATCCCCTCGCCTTGGGATGTTTCTCCCTATTGATTGACTTGCAACTGTATTGCCCATTTGATTTCACAGATATTTCAGAGACTGAAGTTGTAAGCACACAGAATTTCCCCACAACCACACTGATTTGGATGTGTTAGTGGGTTTGCACAAGGCTACATTTAAAGAAAGGATTTGGGGGTAAATAGAATAAAGTTTACTGTGCGGGACAGCAAATTTGAGATTAGATTTAAAAGTGTAGAGCCGCCACTGTTACGATATTGAACACGTTTTTGTCAAGGACATTACAATAGTACAGAGAGCAGGTACTGATGCCAACTTTGAATTAGTTGCAACTGTTTGAGACTTGACTTGAAATAGGCTAATATAAAATGATTTTCGTAAAGGGAATTCTTCTGGAAAGTGTGTATGACATTTGTATTTAATCTCTGAGTGGGGTGAATGATTGCCAACTTGTCATATCAAATTTAAAGTGAATAGTGAGCAGCATCTTTTGGGCTTTGAAAATGGCGTGGTGCATGAATGTGATAATATAAAATAATAGAAATATCCAAGAGAACATGGAAACATGCAAAATATGACGATCAGTGGCAGACACTTTTCTTGTTTGTTTTAGCTTAAAAACACATCATGATGTTCTTGAAGAGGAGGACAAGGTAAACAACCAACCCTAAAATTAAGAGTGTTTCCTCTTCTAATTTCAATAAAAGATTAATAAATTAAAATAGTTCAAATGAATGAGTAGTAACATATTTATTTTAGATATATTTATATAAAAGATGTTGAGATATATCATTTTTAAGGTGTTCATTTTATTTTTATCACAAATTGAATTAAACAAATATGTATCTAAATAATGATCTCATTTAACATTTTTTATATAGATTTGTCTAGAATGGGTACTTCACTTTTATGGTTCAAATTGTGCTTCTAGAACCATGTACTTAAATCCATGGTAGCTTTCTTACGAGACACTAATGACATATATCATTGGTTATAATATTTTTTTATTTGTAGAATAATATTTTTGTTAAATAGTATTTTTATATTTATTAATTTTATTTTAAAATTGATATTTTATATAATGGATTTTTATAGTAAGTGTTCTATCTTATTTTACATAAAGATTTATATTACATATATCTATAAAAAAGAGTAAGATGGAAAAAGGAAGTCCAATCAAGACCAAACCTTAAATAACATTTCTAAGAAGAAAAATAAGAAATACAATAGAATTTAAATATTTTTTAAAAATGTAAATTATATATTTTATTAAATAATTATTTATATCATTTAAAATTAGTAAAAGGAAATTAACATTTCCCTTAAGTTAATTTAGACTAATTAAATGAATGCACACAATGAAGTATATAAATCAGCATAGATTGAATTAAATGACATAGGAATTATGAATGAATAATTTAGAACAATTGAAATGTTAAATCAAGAAATTGAGTGTGAGGGATTAAAATATTTATCTTTACAAAAAACATGATGAATAAATGTGATACACTATTAAACTTAATCACTTTGATGCTATAAATTAATGGTCACTATTAGATATGCAACTCTAATATATTACAATCTTCAATTCAATATTGGTCAAATATGTGCCTTGCAGAATCGATCTTGCTTTCCACACATGCAAATTTCTTAATGCATGGTAATAATTTGTAACTAACAAGAATGAACCTACTAATAGCAAATTGACACAACCCACTTCATCATAATATCTACTTTCACTAATTGTGAAGGATTTGTTGTATTTAAAAGGACCTTAGGGAAATAATTGGAGTGCAAAGGCCAAGTTCCCTTAGGTTGACCCCTTAATTGGATGGACTTCAAAGTCATGAAAATGATTGAAGACATCATTGTCTAGTCATGCAAATGTCCTAGAATAATGATGAGAATTAGATGCCTTTAAACAATCTAAATCAAAATATTTTTAAAATAGTTTCTACTTGAGGTGTGAATCCTATTTGATTAATGCTTAGATCTCCTTGCCTTGAAATAATGGGCATTAAATTCATTGAAAGACCAAGACATGACAACTAATTGTATGAAATGTGTACCAAGTCAACTCATGATGACTAATAGAATAGGTAAGAGTCGATAAATATTTACAATTTTTTAAATTTTTTTTAGGTCAAAGTTTGCATGGTGTAATCACTTTCTCACATGATATGAGATTGGCCTAGGATAGAATAGTATAAATATGAGGATGGGGAATGAATTTTTGGTCATGGGGGTAATGATAGGCATAATAAATGGTACATGCATAAAAATATGTATGAATATAGATAAGATAGATACATATATATGAGAATGATTGTAAATGGAGAAGGGTAATGGATCAAATAATGAGCCTAGATTCGTACAAGACTGTGTCATGTACATTGATATGGAATTATATTAATCATTACATCAAAATGGGGCCGAAGATAAATGGGAATTTGTATGGGTATGGATATTTTACTGTTGGCATGTTATGCCCCCCTCATGGCCCATTGAGTATAACTAATCTGAGAGAGATTGCATATGCCATTTTTGTTGGCTACATACACCATACTAAATAAATAGAACACCAAAAAGGCATATACCCTAATTTTCCTCTAAGAGAATGAACACAAAATGGTTGTGGTAAAGCCATAGGTCCTTAGTAGTAGAATAGATGGTGCAGTCATAGTAGGAGGGTTCCAAAGGGAACAATCTGAACTATGTAGCAATGAGTTAACACAATGGAAATAATAGAGCAAATTTATGTGCAAACATGAAATCTCATTGAATTGATAATCTCACATGCAACATATGCCACAAGGGCGAACATCCAGAGCTCATAGGCCTGCCACAAGGGATTGCAACAATACAACTAGCCAATAGGCCTTATTACATGCCTCGAAGGATTATGCAAAAATTTATTGAATCTATCTAATCACGAACAACTAACTAATGATATAAAATGAATTATAATGCATATAAATATGCTTCTCAAGCTCCCAAATAGGTCCACATCGACCACCAGGGTTAATAACTTAATGAATGATCATATATGAATGTTGGCCTCAAAAAATGAAGGGATGACCCCACGCGAAAAGATATGACTTGTGAATCTCTAAGATAGGTCCCAACAAACCCAAGGTGCTTGTATGGTGTCCAATTAAGCTCCACGTGATTTGGAATAGGTCCACACTAAGAAACTAGACTAGGTCAACCCCAAATGGTCTGATTGGCAACATAATGAAATTTTGAGAGTGATAACTTTCAACAAATAATTGCAAATGATGTGGAATCTAAATATGTGATAGATGTCTATGTGAAGATGTTATATTCTGCTCTACAAAATGAGAAAGAATGATGTGGTAAAATCCAGAATAAACTATTGAAACTGCTACTAAATTTCATGCAAGAAAAGAACTATTTTTGGTTGATATAGGATTGCTTTACGACCAGGGATGTTCTTGCATTAGACACCTAGGGTTGGAAGAAAAAAGAGTCCCTCACTTTTCAAGGCTAAGAGGAAAACCAAGGCAGTCCACCTCAGCTTGAGAAATCCATGATGAATCCTCTACTAGTCTTCCTTTCTGCTTCACAACATATTCCTTGTACTACTTTTTCCTAGTGTTTTTGTCAATTCTAGTATCCAAAATCTGCTCAATTTCCTCTCTTGATGTAGTAACTACTCCTACAAATCCACTTCATCACTAATACCACTTGATTGTCCATTAAATTCATATATGTCTACAACATTGAAAATGCATGATATACCCAATGTCTTTGGTATCTCCACTTCATATGTATTTTTAGAACCAAACTTCCCTATAATATTACATGATCCAAACTTCCTCATCTTCAACTTATTGTATGTACCAACTGTAAACCTCTCCTTCCTCAAATATACCATCACTTCATCTCCAACAGTGAATTCCTTATATCTCTGGTGTTCATCTACCTTCTCCTTATACTAATCATTCATATCTTCCAAATGCTTTCGAACCTAATTATGCAATGTCTTCATGAAATTTGCAAACTCTTCTACCTCTACACTCCTTTTATTCTCCATGTTGATGTCCCTTAACTCTGCAACTCCTCTAGGACTTACTCTGGTAACAATCTGAAATGGTGTCTTCCTTGCACTTTGGTTCACTGAATTATTGTATGCAAACTCTACCTGTGGTAAAAATATATCCCAACTTCCTACCTTATCTCTGACCAAGCATCTCAACAAGTTACTCAAAATTTTGGTCACTACTTTTGTTTATCCATCTATCTATGGGTGATATGTTGAACTAAACTTCAAATCTATCTTCATCTTCTTCCATAATGTCCTCCAAAAATATCCAATGCATTTAGTGTCTATGTCTAAAACAATACTCCTAGGTAATCCATGCAATCTCATAATCTCTTTGAAGAATAAGTCAGTGACATGCACAACATCATTAGTCTTCTTACAAGGAATAAAATGTGCCATTTTAGAAAATATGTCCACTATTGTACCATGATAGAATCATAACCTCTTTGTGTTCTCAGTAATCCCAATTGAAATCCATGCTCAAATCTCCCAAGGTCTCTCTAGTATTGTCAAAGGTTTATACAATCCAGTATTCCGATTACTCCCTTTTGCAACTTGACAAATTCTACAACTTTGAACATAATTCCTTACATCCTTATATATCTACAACAAAAACTAATGTTCACTCACTAAAGCTATTCTCTTATCCACTCCAAAATGTCTTGCTAATCCTCCACTATGCTTTTCCTTGATCAAATTATCTCTCATTGAACTCCTCGATATACACAATTGATTTCCCTTTAACAACATACCTTCTTGAATAAAATAATCCAACCATTGGCTCTGATCTATCACTACTAGTTCTTTACATTCTTTCCATGCTTCACAAAAAAATCCATCATCTTCATACATGTGCTTCAATTCCTCGAGTCCCAATACTTGTACTCTCATCTTTGTCAACAAATTTCTTCTTCTACTCAATGTATTTGCAACCTTGTTTGACTTGCCACTCCTATGCTTCAATACAAATGGATAACTCTACAAGACCTCAACCCATTTCATGTGTTTATGATTCAATTTTCCTTGACTGTTCAACTACTACAAAGCTTGATGATTTGTATACAACACAAACTCCTAAGGCAACAAGTAATGTCTCCACTTCTTCAAAGCTTGAATGATGGAAACAAGTAATGTGACCTCAATTTCGTAGGGGGGGGATTTAGGGAATAACTCTAAGGTTTGGGGTTGTTCCTAAACTTGTTTGTCCTTCCTTCTTCAATAGGATTTAGCTTGAGGTTGAATTTGTATAAGATGGTTATGGATGAGTGAATGGAACTTGATAACTTTTATCTAATAATGATGTATAAATTTGACTAATATGATATAATGGGGAAAACAATGATTTTTTTATGTGCTAATGATGGTCTACTTGTTGTAGCTACATGTAGGAGCTAAAAAATGAGCTCTATGCCCAAGACCACCTACAAAAATAATGGAAACCTTTTACAAAAGAGTATACAAGAAATAAGCTTGCTTGATATTAAGATCTATCAAATATAATGATGACGTATCTTACAAAAGTGTACTATAACCTTCTTATATAGAAAAGGTGTGATGAAGTACCAAAAGAAAAACATTAAATGAATTGTGTCATTATTAAATGACACGAGTCATTGTTAAATGACCTATGACTCTAGTATTAAATAAAATCGAAAAAGATAAAATATTATCTAAACAACTTAAAGCTTCTATAAATATGCCTAGGAGCTAAGTGGAATTAACATGTAAATATGACCCAACTAATAAATAGTTAGGAAAATTACATATTTACACCAACACTACATGCCTAATTTTGGGTTGAGCTTGGGATGACATGAATCCTTAAGATTGTTTATACCATTTGTAGGAAAAAAATATAATAATTATTGAGTAAGGTTGAACATTTTTAGACATTGTACCTATCTAATAAAGAATGTGTTATTGAAGAGTGTGTTATGGTTAACAATCTACATGAAATGATTGGATTTCACTAATTTGTATAGTTAGTATTTGTTTATATTTACATATTGAGTAGATTCCACTTCATGTGAGTTCCCTTTGATTCTTATGTGTTTCTAAAGTTCAACTCCAAACATGTAGGACTCTATATATATTCTCCTGAATCACTTGATTGTGATATACATATCTAAGTTTTCTTGACCAATACTTGTGAACTTGTGTTATGTGTATATTATGTGTACATGTTTTTGTTCCGTAGAAAAAAGGGTCTCTTGCTTGACATGGGAATAATTCATGATAAATTGGACTTAATGAGGCCTTGATTTAGTGTTGTGAGGCGTTTTATGCATCCACACTAGGTCTTGGACCCTTACAAATCGAATAACATGCTTTTAACAATGTATTGTAAAGGTGTTGTAAAGTGTTGTAAGATACTTTCACGCTTTTATAGACTTAATGAACCCATTTCTCCTTAATTCAAAATTATAAAATGTATTCAATAACATTATCACACTAATCTAGAAGGCTTGTAACTTAAACTTAATGATAAACTAGTGTTGTAATGTGTCTTGAACATTCACATTGGTTCTTGTGCTTTCCTAGGCTATGTGGACCTCATTTTAGTGTTGTAAAGTGTATTTACTCACACTTTCACATTGAATTATGTGTCCCAAGGCCTAGCTTACCTTTACATCATCACTAATAGGCCCCTATTAACCCATATTATGCATCTCGAGGCATAAATTGGTCAAATACCCAACAAAGTTGCAATTTAAACCTTATTTCCTTATCTCCTGGCATCTTAGCTATCAAAATGTTCCCCCTGGGACCCATTCACCATGCATGGTGAATTAGTCCCATCTTGGTGGGACCCATTCACCATGGGTGGTTAATGAGTCCCCTTTGACCCAATTTTGACCTTTGAACCAAAAAAAAGTGAAATTTAAGTTTAATTTTATTTCATGTCAGCCTGTGATGAGGTATTAACAGGTAAAATAGGTGAAATTCCTATAAATATAAGTCTTTTAACCCTAATTCATATCTCTTATCATTCATTTCATCCATCATTCTTCCATCTCAAGTCAAGTAAGTTAGGGCTTCATCATTTCAAGGCATTAAGACATCAATTTTCAGACCTTCAAGGGTAGATCCTTCATGTTTTGTTGCAAAATTTCAAGATAAACATCATGGAAAGGTAATAAACTCCATTATTTAATGTTCCATTCCATTCTTTCATCATTTTGGTTTAATTACCTAAAAGGGGTTTGACCAAGGCAAACCCCCGTGCCTTAACATCCAACATTTCTTCTTTTCTTCTTGTGTGTTTACATATTTAGGTCTCTTGGGAGCTTGGAAATCATTAAGATCCAAGTTGCAAGATTCTTCAAGCCTTATCTTCATTCAACAAGTCAAAATATCAACAAAAACTCACTTTCAGGTTCAAAAATTAGAGTTTCAGAAGTGGACACGTGTAGAGAATCAAAGTACAGACCAAGGCTCTAGATTCCACCTTTGAATAATCAAAAATTCAAAAGTGGACTCATTCACCATGGGTGGAAAATGAGTCCAGTTTTCAGGTCAATTTTGAGTTTTCTGCATGTTTAGATACCATTTTGTCAGAAACAGGTTTCAGCTTAGCTTTGTAGAACTAGAACTGATTCGCCCAAAATGGAGAATGAGTCCCACCAACCCTGAAAATTAGCATCAACAACAATTAAAGTGTCACTTGCAGCCTTCATCCACATTCTAGGTGCACACTTTCAGTTTGATTCATTTTTGTTCAGTTTTGCATCCATTTCTAGGTCTTTTTGTATTACACAATGTGTTTTCAAACAAGTTGTTTTCCTTTAGTTTTCATTCATTAATCAATTAGTTGCATCTAGAAAATTACATTTAGATATAATTTCATCATAAATATCTTAGATTGAGTGAACCATCTAGATTTTGGGTGTGGGATCTATCTCTTTTCATTAGGTGAAAGACCCTAATTGAACAAAAGAGACATAGCATTCCTAGTCCCAAAAATCTATGGTTCAGTTTATAAGATCCCCATATGTGTGAACATCTAAGATAATTGAGAAATGATAGCACAATTATCAAACTATTCCAATAATTGATGTTTGGGATATTGTAAGTGATTATCAATATTCACCTAGTTCATGAAGGTTAAGGATTGCCAAGGGCTGCCCTGGTTATGATACAGTAACACCAATTGAAGCTAATCATTGTATTGATAACGTTAATAGATATTAATCTATAAAACATGGCTAATTGATTCCAAGTGCTACCCATATTGTAAATAATATAGATGATAATATCACTAAGGTCACAAGGTGATATATGTCAAAAGCTACATTTTTCTGGGTGGATAGACTTGTTGTTAGTGGCCTAAGGGTGATTGAAGTTGGAATTCACTAGGATAGATAGGTTCATTACTTGTGGAATTCTCACATATGTCTATATGACCCATAGGATGGAGGGTGGACCCCTAGTGTAGTATGAGATACATTGAATCCTCTTTGTATTCATTTTGATTATGTTGCAAGTAATCTAGGATGTTTGGACCATCATCATGAATAGTGTGAAAGACAAGGGAGATGATGTAATGTGCAATAAATTGACATTCATTTTTCTATAATGGATACACTGAAAGGGTAGGTTTTATTCATTGTGGATTTGTCTATCACTCATTGTGTATGTTTTAGTCATTCATTATTTACTTATGTAGATGGCCTTAGGTTTTGTGCCCATTATTATACTGATGCTCTTTCTAGTGATGGCATCAAGTAGTATGAAATTTCTCATCATCATCATAGATGGTGGTGGATTAGAAAAATGATGGGATCAATTAGAGAGAGATCAAGAGGTAGATAGAGAAAGAAGGATGGGGGAGGATAGTGTGGACACTAATTTTGGAGTGTCCAATGGTTCTCTAGCACTCCTAGGTTTTTTCCACCTAGAAGAAGAGAAGTGGGCCCAAAATGCTAATGTCCACATTCAATATTAATGTAAAGAGGGATGTAATATGCCTAAATGCAATTATCTAAATGTAATAAACTGAAAAAGAAATGATTTAGTAATGCTAAACCTAAGAAATGTAAAGTGTTGGAAAACACATTATTGTATGCAAACATGTGATAAATGACCTAGAAATGCAAACAAAACTAGAAAAAAAATTATGAAACAAAATATGTGCACCTAGAAGCTAAAAAAGGATGGAATGAAGGTTTGAAATCCTAATGAAACTAATGCAAAATCAAACTGGGACACTTGTGCCAATTTGGGCAACTTAGTCCCAGATCTGGAAAAATTGCTCAGAAACCCATTTTGGCCAAATGGGTATCCAAATAGATACAAAAACCTCTGAAAAATAGGTTAAGTGGGACTAAGTCACCACTATTGGTGACTTAGTCCACTTCTGAATTTCTAAAAATTTGAAAGTGGAAACATAAGCCCTTGGTTTGCACTTTGGTTCTTGACAGGTGTCTGGTTTTGAAACTTTGATTTCCGAGCCTAAAAGTGACTTTTTGTTGATATTTTGACCTTACAAGGAGGAAGAGGACATCAAAAAGTATTCACCTTATTATTTAATGATTTCCAAGTCCTCAATGTACCTAAATCTGCAAAAACACAAGGAAAGAGAAATAAATGTTGGATGTTAAGGCATGGGGGTTTGCCTTGGTCAAACCCCTTTTAGGTAATTAAACCAAAATGAAGAAATAATGTAATGAAGCATGAAATAATGGAATTATTGATCTTGATTTTTTGCAACAATGGTTGAATAATCTTGCTCTTGAATGCTATCTTGAATGCTTAATTCTTGCTTGCTTGACTTGACAATATGAATGAATGATGAATCAATTATGAATTAGGGTTTAGAGGTCTCCTTTTATAGAGGAGATTTAAGTGAATGACTAGAACAAGGATCATGATCAAGGGCCTAGATTAAATTAGAAAATAATTTAATCAAGGGTGGAGGTTAATTTAGAGAAGAAAGGCATGGATAGATAAAGAATTGTGGTGGAAGATAAGATTGGCACAAAAAAAGAGGTGATAGGAGAAATTAAATAATAAAGATTATTTAATTTAGGTGTCCAACATCGAGGAGAAATAAATAAAGTATAATTTTATTTATTTCAAAAGAAAGGTGAGAACAAATAATATAATTAAATAATTAAAAATAATTATTTAATTAGGGATCTATAAAGAAAGGATAAATAATTAAATAAATATAACATTTATTTAATTATAGAAGGAGGAAAAGCTAACTTTTGAAATAAAATAATATTAGACTTAAATGCTTAATAAGAGTCTAGAAAAGTATGAAAGTGATTTACAACACTTTACAACACCTTTACAAGACGTTGTTTAATGCATTTGCAAGGACCCAAGACCTAATGTGGATGTGTAAAACACCTCAAAACACTAGACCAAGGCCTTGATTGAGTTCAATTTATCATGAATTATGCCCAAATCAAACAAGGTATACACTTTTTGATGACACATTAAGCCCCCACTTTAGTGAGAGGGTGAAATTGCTTCAAACTCACACTAAAGTAGACATTCAAGAAGAGTCCAATCGTACCAATGTGAATGACAAATGATGAAAAAGATCAAGAAGGTGGTCAAGCCCTCAAGACCTAAGATCCTAAGTCAAATCGACATGAGCACAAAAAGGACATGCACAAGGTGAATGACTTGCACCAAGACAAGATACACAATAAAGGAAATAAAAATGAGGTGGATCAAAGATGCACTCACTCTGGGGCCACTGAACTTCGGGCCATCTATGGGGTGAGTCATCCCAAAGAAGTGGTTTAGTGAGAAATTCATGCTAGTGTTTCAACTTCCCACCCTATAATGACAAAGTCATGCTAGTGTGTCGGCTTCCCATTATACAAACCATACCAAAGTTATCCTCTTGATAACTTTGATAAGGCACCATAATGAAAATGATTTTTTTGTAAATTCTTTTGAATGTTATGTAAATTTTTTGTTTAAATGGGATTTTTCTTTGTTCATGTAAGGTATTCTTCTTAGGGAGCATTGTGCCTAATGTCTCCAAGAGAGTACAAGTCAGGGTGGCAGATTGTTTCCCATGGGATGCCTCATTCACATCATTCCATGCTAGTTGATCGTACACTCTTGGACCACATCAAACCCAATGACACCACCAAGAAGAGGACACGTCACAAGAAAAAAGAAAAATCATGCCATGAAATTTTTTTCAAAAGATGTCGTCTATGTATGCCCCCACTTTAAAGTGGTTGCTACACCAAAACTGTGAGAAATTGCTTTAAAATAGCCAATGATAAATGAAAGAAGACATGAGAGCCAACTTAGAAAGGCTTATGCGAAGTCATATGTTTCTGAATTGAGCTACATCATGAACAAGTATGTCACATGTGAGCCAACTTAAGGCATGTCATCCACATCCCAAGCTTGCTCTTATGTGTTTATGAAAGGTTAATGACTAGTCAAAAGAAGCAATGACAAGTGACATACGAGGACAAGGCTACTTGACCCCTTGCCCCCACTTAGTGTAGGATGAGGGTGAGCCTGAAATGGATGATGATATGTTGCCCCTTGCGATGAGTGGAAAATATGTAGTAGTGAGTATGTTATGATCCTACAACTATTGCATGGAAAGGAGTAGCAACTAATGTTATTTATGTTGATAAGTAAACAAAATTTCTACTTGATACATATTTAATGAGATGTCTATCAGTTTAGGATGTACCAAGGTTAGAGTTTTCTTGGAAGAATCTTGTGTGATAGTATTGATGTTGAGTGAAGGTTTGTTGGATAGTTGATTTCTATGAAAATAAAATCACCAACACCATGATTTGGTGTTTGTGTTTTAGGCTCTACAGGGGTATGGAGACCTTGTTCTATAGCATCACATCCTTTCTCAGGTTGCTTCATAAGTCTTTCAGGTTTGAGGTTGGCCTTGATTGTATACACTTTGTCAAATATGTGAGCAATGTCATTGTAACTCGATTGGTGCAAAACATTGTTCTTAGGTGGGTAAAGGATGAGTTCAAGTTTGTTTTAATCTTGTTTCTTATGTGATGGTGGGTAAAGAATTAGAGGATTCTTTGGATGTCCCACGGGGTATGTATGAGGTTCATTGATCAAGGGGGATCTAAGAGACACTTGCACATTCATAAACTCGATGGTCTTGGTTTGATGTATCCCTAAGGAAGAAATACCATTTTCTAGCACCATAATAGTCTTCCTAGAAGGAGAATTTGTAGGAGAATGACAATCCAAATGTTCTTGCTTTTAAGAATTGTTTCTATCAAAATTACTTCATTGCAATTAGGGGAGCAAGCAATGGTTGAAGTGTCTTGTTCCATAAGTTTCTCATGATTCTCATCAATTGAATCTTGTAACACCATAATATCGTCCTCACTAATTGGAGAGTTATATAGGGGAAATTTTGATTTTTTTCCATAATCTCATTGTCTTGTGCCATAATATCTACCCCAGTAGAAGACATTTCAAGAGGTTCATCACATTTCATGGTTGGATGTTGTAAAGAAGCATCATTGTGCAAAGAGGGGAGACATCAAGGGGAGGACAACTAGGATTTTCATGTGTGCCAATGATTGGATATTCTTATTCAAATAGACCCTTCCAATTGTTAGGAACATTAGGAAGGAGAGAAATAATGCTATAACTCTCAATCATTAGGTTTCTTGATACCAACATATCCTCCTCACAAATGTGTTTGTCATGATCATTCACAAAAGCATTGTCACAAATAGGGGAGGTGTTGGGAGATGAATAGAGACTAGGTAAAGTGGTGGAAATGAATTCATATTGTATTGATATATTATCTTCCCAAGGGGAATGAGGAGAAGAACAAACAAGACCTTCATGATGCTCAATGATTGTACCTTATTTTGCCAAGATACCTTTCTCACTTAAAGGAGAGGTATCAGGAGAAATACAATTATGATCATCATGGTTATCTATGTTTGTATTCCCTTCTAACACATCATCCTCACAAATAGGAGAGATAGGAGGGAGTGTAAGTTTAAGGCAGGCATTAACATTTTCACTCTCTTGTGCTAAGAGAATATCATAACTAGGGAATGTATTGAATGAATGCCTAAAATGCTTGTTAACTAACTTTTTCGTTGCAAAATTGGAAAGGATAGATACTAAAATTTTTAAATAACAATCTATGCAAAATCAAAATGCAATGTAAAAGGCTGAAATAAAATGCAATTTGAAAATAATTAACTGACTATGTTATGCAATAATGTGGGAATGCAAATTTTGAATTTAAGCAATGCATGAAATGGGCTAAATTAAGCTAGATCCAATGAAATGTGTGTTACAGAAACTCATCCAACTGATACATATGGGTAAGGGCAGCAAACAAAAGCTTAAAAATAGGGTTTTCAACTCTATAAATGTTAGTTTTAGGGTTGAAGAGGGACTAAGTCGCCCAAGGTGGAGAATTAGTCCCAGTAGGGATTTTTTTGAGAATTTTCAAAATTTTTTGGTTGATTTTTATGCTTTCTAAGTTCTATGATGCAGACCTAAGTTAAAAATATAGAATTTAATAAATTTTCAATGATTAAAGATGTTAAAAATGCAACATCTATGCACTTTCACTAATGCAAAATTTGAAACCATAGAATGCAAATTAAACAATGCAACATGCAATGAAATGTTAATCCAAGCTAATTCTAGGTGAATGATGGACTCCAAAATCAGAAAAAAAATGTGGACACTGATTTTGGGGTGTCCAATGGTTCTCTAGCACTCCTAGGTTTTTTTCACCTAGAAGGAGAGAAGTGGGCCTAAAATGCTAATTTCTATACATTAAAGGTTAATGTAAATAGGGATGTAATATGCCTAAATTCAATAAACTAAAAAAGAAATGATTTAGTGATGTTAAACCTAAGAAATGCAAAGTGTTGGAAAACACATTGTTGTATGCAAACATGTGATAAATGACCTAAAAATGTAAACAAAACTAGACAGAAAGTTATGAAACAAAATATGTGCACCTGGAGGCTTGAAAAGGATGGAGAGAAGGTATAGAATCCTAAAGAAACTGATGCATAAGCCAATTGGGACACTTGTGCCAATCTAAGCAACTTAGTCCCAGATATGGAAAAATTGCTCAGAAACCCGTTTCGGCCAAATGGGTATCCAAATCTACAAAAACCTTCAAAAAATAGGTTCAGTAGGACTATGTCACCACTGTTGGCGACTTAGTCCACTTCTGAATTTCTAAAAATTTGAAAGTAAAAATAAAAGCCCTTAGTATGCACTCTAGTTCCTGACAGGTGTCTAGTTCTGAAACTCTAATTTTTGAGCTTGAAAGTGACCTTTTGTTGATATTTTGACCTTGCAAGGAGGAAGATGACTCCAACAAGTCTTCACCTTATTCTTCAATTATTTTCAAGTCCTTAATGTACCTAAATCTGCAAACACACAAGGAAAGAGAAAGAAATGTTGGATGTTAAGGCATGGGGGTTTGCCTTGGTCAAACCCCTTTTAGGTAATTAAACAAAAAGGAAGAAATAATGTAATGAAGCATGAAATAATGGAATTAGTACCTTTCCATGATGATTGATCTTGATTTGTTGCAATAATGGTTGAAGAAGCTTGCTCTTGAATGCTATCTTGAATGCTTAACTCTTCCTTGCTTGACTTGACAATAGGAATGAATTATGAATTAGGGTTTAAAGGTATCCTTTTATAGAGGAGAGTTAAGTGAATGGCTAGAACAAGGATCATGATCAAGGGCCAAGATTAAATTAGAAAATAATTTAATCAAGGGTGGAGGTTAATTGAGAGAAGGCATGGATAGATAAAGACTTGTGATGGAAGATAAGATTGGCACAAAAAAAGAGGTGATAGGAGAAATTAAATAATAAAGATTATTTAATTTAGGTGGGCAACATAAGAGAAATAAATAAAATAAAATTTTATTAATTTCAAAAGAAAGGTGAGAACAAATAATATAATTAAATAATTAAAAATAATTATTTAATTAGGGAGATAAAGAAAGGATAAATAATTAAATAAATATAACATTTATTTAATTATAGAGAGAAAAGGCTAATGAATAATTAAATAATTAAAATAATTATTTAATTATATAGAAGTAGGAAAAGCTAACTTTTGAAATAAAATAATATTAGACTTAAATTCTTAATAAAAGTCTAGAAAAGTATGAAAGTGATTTACAACACTTTACAACACCTTTACAAGACATTGTTTAATGCATTTGTAAGGGTCCAAGACCTAATGTGGATGTTTAAAACACCTCAAAACACTAGACCAAGGCCTCATAGAGTTTAATTTATCATCAATTATGCCCAAATTAGGCAAGGTATACACTTTTTAAAGACACAGCTAGATATAGAGAGATATCTAAAGAGAGAGAGAGATATGTAGATAGATATCTAGAGGGATAGGGAAAGAGAGAGAGGGAGGTGATATGGAGAGAATTAGATAGATATCTAGAGAGGGATGGAGTGAGGGAGAGGTAGGTAGAGAGAGGGAAAGGAAAGAGAGAGAGGAGTAAGTGAGAGGTAGGTAGAGAAAGAGAGTGGGAGAGATGTGAAGATATATGTAGAGGGATGGAGGAGATAGAGAGAGAGGAGAGGGATATATATATATAGTGAGATATCTAGAGGTAAAGGGTGTAACATGACAATTTTTCATGCAAGTAAATTTCCTAAGTTTTCATTTTCAACTAAATAAACTATGATTCAAACCATTGCAATAAAAAAAATTATTTTACATAGAGAGAAAGAATGAACATAAATGAAATAAAAAATTTCATTCATTGATTTCATTTCCAATATAATAATCAACATGTTACAATATTTCCACTATTGTAAACAATTACATACATAGCTCAACCAAGTTTCAAAGAAATAGATACATATGGTCTAGGAATCTTCCTCAAAACTTGATCGCCAACTAAGGAGGAGAAGCATCACTCAAAAAAAATTTCACCAACCATGGAATCATATGCAGTACTTTTCACATATATCATTGGATAGATGGCCCTACCCTTCGACAAAGAGATTAGTGAAGAAACCTTGTAACTTTAATCTTAATGAGTTTAGTGTTGTGCCCCGCGTAACTAGAACTTGTAGACCTTACAATCCTAATCTAGCATGCATAAAAAGGAACACGATGAATTGACAGTGGAGCCAAAGGAAAACACACTACTCTAGCCAAATTATTCTCACTCAGTACTTTGAGTGACAGTCATCCTATTTACATACACTACCCTAGCTCATTCTAACTTTAGACCATTATATCTATGCATAGGTAAACCTTCAATAGGTAAATTAATCTCAGATTTGACCTATTCCCTTTTCCCAAATCTCAATAGTACATCTACCAAATGAACATAAGAAAAAGCATAAGTTACCCCCTCTTCAATGGATAACCTAACCCTAGGTATAATTCATAAGATTTCTAAGTCCACAAAATAACTTTAGATAAAATAACTTAACAAGCTATTGCCAATTCATCAATCCTAATATGTAATACTATAGAAGTTAATCAACCACTCCTTAATATGGAGTAAATACAAACACTTATATGGAAATAATATCAACAAGACCTTTAATATTTTACAATAAAATAGACTATTACTCTTTTTCAAGCAAACTAGTACAATTCCTAAATAAACATAAAAGGAAAACAATGTTTCAGATAAAAGATAAAACAAAATAAGAATAGAATTCCATGCCTGCTAATTGCTTAATCCAATCAACTCTTAGGACCTCTAGATTGGCCTCCTCTTTAAATCAACTTAGTAACCAACCTCTCTTAACTATTCTCACAAAAACTTCCTCACAATAGCTCTCAACAAACAAAGAATCCCTCACTGAAATATACAGTAGAAAAGGAGCAGCATAATGTTGCATAAAGAAAGTGTATCAAATGAGGTGAGTTTTCCCTATATTTATACCCAAAAACTAGCTTCTCAAGGCTAAAAATAAGGTTCACTCTATGCCACTTCTCATCCATAAATAGTCGACTCAACTTACCAATAAAAAAGGTGGTAGATTCCTATCAGATTACTCATCAAAACTACACAAAAAATTGATCTAATGCTTACCACAGTAGGTTTGAAAATTTCATAAAGCACTTGCTTTATATAGGAAATTGACTTCCAAGTTTGAAATAATTCTAAAAAAATCAAATAATTCATAACATGTGGCACCAAGTTTATAGCACATTTCCTATTCTCAAGGCCACAACTTAGACAAAGGAATAAGTCTATCACTATTTGGCTGCACATACTCAGTCGACTTGGTCAAGGTGTGTCCATCGACACTTAACAATAATTTAACCTCTTCATTTATAATGTTGTTAATACATTGACTTAGTACATTGTATAAAATGTGTTGCACTTTATTTTTGGTGTTCTTTATCTTTACATAGTAGCTTTATTCTCATGTATTACCTTCGCACTTTATCATAATGATATATGCAACTTAATACTTATTATTGTGCTAGTACATATTGCGTTATATTTCACATTTGATTGGCCATAACATATATTATATGAATCGACCTTTAGTACTTGCATAAAATAAAAACACACACACACACAAACACACACATATATATATCAATAAACAACATTCAAAGCTATATATATGTATATATATATTCTAATATATATATATATATATATATTCCTTGGCAAAAAAATATGTATACATTTTATATTCAAATGAATAGGATCAAGTTGACATTTTATATACATGTATACATACGTATACATATATTGACATATTCATATGGACATTCCCATTATCATTACATATATGTATATTGATACATGTATACATATGTATATATGTATATATCTCATATATATATATATATACATTCGATTGCACAATCACATTCATAAAAAAATACTATCTTATTGATAGGTATATATATGTGTGATGTATATATATATATACATACATGTCACATTGTCCTCTCGATATCACCATGCTCATAAGAAACCCATCCATAAGCGTGCTTAGGTACATCTACCTATGCACTCTCATGTACATGTCCCTTTTGTTGGCAACACAAGGGCAGACAACTGAGAGGGGGGTGAATCAGTTGTCACAAAATTTCAAAATTATTCAACTTATTAACCTTACTCTCAGATCTGATCAATAACCATGAAAGCATAAATCAACAACACATCAAAAACACATGACATAACACCAAGATTTTTTTCATGTGGAAACCTAGTTAGGGGGAAAACCATGGTGGAGGTTAGTCCAAAAGATTATACCCTATTAAAGTATAAATAAATATGAATGGGGAATGCACATCCATTCAGGTGCACTGCCGGAGCTCACTGCTCAATTACAAAAGGAAGACAAACTGTCTTACAAAAAGATTTGGATCACAACTTCAAGATTTGAATTGAGAAAATAACATCTGCTAATTCTTGATTATAGTTCTAGTTAAGCACATGAACACTTCTTCACTCTTCTTCACACTCCAATCTACCTTTGAAATATTTAGAACATTATTCACACACACCATGCATTCAAATGGTATAAACAATCGCTTATATATATCCGCAACAAGAAATTACATCGCTACATGTCAACCTTAATAAAATAATAAAATGAATACAAACTGTCAACCCAAAACATTAAAGATTATTAATGTGAATCAACCAAGGTCGGCCACAACATAGTGAAGACCCAAAATAAAATTATCAAACATGAACCATCTTCAAAAATTATTCCTCAAAGATCCACAACATGCTACAACACCCTGTCAGCCAAGAACATGAAAAACATGAACACACAAGAGAAAATCTCAGATCGTGAGAACAATGATCAATGTGGACATGCAATGTAGATAGAGAACAATCTAGAAACATCCAAAAACATCATGAATCACTAGAGAAGCATCCCCAAGAACTGAACTTGCTAAAATCTCATCACCTTCTTTCAGGAACATCAACTGAAACATCAACAAAAATTTCAGAATACAAATATTCATAACATGAACAAATCTTCACGCAGATCTCTAAAACTTAACATGGATAAACTACATATACTCGTAAAGAAAGCCTTTAATCCACAACCTCTGATCATCAACATACTAAACTAATCAATAGAATGAACTTCACTTTACCACTGACAACCTGCAACTTATTTTATTACAATTTTCTCAATATCCTCAACATATACAACCTCTAAGACAGTAATGAAAATAGTGTTGACATCAATGACATCCACATATAAGTAACACAACCACAACATCCAACGTTCTCCCCCTTTGGCATTGATGGCAACACATGATGTGAAAAACACCATCAACACAACTATCTTCAACACTTACCCCCCCTTAGGTTTTGACTCTTTTCTCTTCAACAACTCTTCTCTCACATGATTCTTCTTCCTTAGATAATTCACAATTTTTCACATGACTCTTCTCCCCCTTTGACATCAATGACAAAGATTTCTTTTCTCCACACAAGCTCTGAACCACATATCTGAACATTTGACTACTCTTCCTGACTAGCAGCCACCACAACATCAATCCATATCAAAATATGATCATGAAATGCATGGATTGATGCAAGTTAATGCATCTTAGTTCTAATTAGGAGGGGTAACCACCCCTAGCTTCCCTCTGAGATACTCAAAATTATTCTTAGGAAACAACTATATAAAGATATTTGTAATTTTTTCCTTAGTAGGCACATACTCCAGTCTGACTTCCTTTTCACTCACCTTCTCTCTTAAAATGTGAAACTTGATAGATATATGCTTGGTATTTGAATGCAACACCAGATTCTTAGAAATGTTAATTGCACTTGAATTATCACAGAATATAGCAATGGGTTCATCATACACAACTTTGATATCTTTCAACATCTGCTTCATCCACAATTACTTGAGTATAATTGTTAGCAACAACAATGTATTATGCCTCTGCAGTAGACAAAGAAATGACATTATGCTTCTTACTTAACCATGAAATCAACTTCTTACCCAAGAAAAATGCATCACCACTAGTACTCTTTCTGTCATCCACATCACCTACCCAATCAACATCAATAAAATCACTCAAAGTAAGATCATCATTTTTAGGATACCAATGCCCAAAATCAACTATCCCCTTCAAGTATCTAAAAATCCTTTTCACAATAGTTACATGAGATTCCTTAGGATCAGCTTGAAATCTTGCATCAATGCATACAACATTCATGATATTTGGTCTAGTTTGAGCCAAATAAAGCAATCCACCAATCATTGATCTGTATCTAGTTTGATTTTCTTTCAGAGAATCATCAGCTTGTGTCAACTTGCATCCAGTCACCATAGGAGTACCAACTAGCTTTGAATTTTCCATACCAAAATTCTTTAGCAATTCTTTCACATACTTGGACTGAATCCATGCTTCAACAATTATTTCATATAGATTAGTATTAGCAATACCTTTATTGAATCCAAGCTTCAACAAATACTTGTCCAATGTAGCATACCATGCTCTTGGGGCTTGCTAAGTCCATACAATGCTTTCTTCAACCGACAAACCATATCTCCCTAATCAATCAATTGAAATCCATCAGGTTGCTCAACATACACCTCTTCTTCCAATTCACCATTCAGAAATGCTAACTTGACATCCATTTGATAAACCTTATAGTTTTTGTAAGAAACATAAGAAAGAAATAGTCTCACATCTTCAATCCTAGCAACATGAGCAAAATTTTCTTCAAACTTAATTCCTTCCATTCGAGAATATACTTTACACACCAATCTTGCTTTGTTTTTAACAACTTCACCTTGCTCATTCAACTTGTTTCTAAAGACCCATTTAGTTCCAATTACATTTTTGTCCTTAGGTCTAGGAACAAGAATCCATGTATTATTCTTCTCAATTTTTTGTAGCTCTTCTTTCATTGCTTCCACCCAATGTTCATCTTTGTATGCTTCATTCACATTATTAGGCCCAGTCTTTGAAATAAAATAGTATTCTTCTATAATCTTTCTCCTAGTCTAAACACCTTTGTTCTTATCACCTATAATCTGATCTTCTAAATGATTTAGTCTTACATACCTTGGAGTCTTAGGATGTTCTTGAACTTCTGGTTCTTGTGATCTCTCTTCTGCACTTTCACTAGTTCCTTCCTCTTGATTTTATTGATTCAAAAAAATGATTTGAACTTGATTTTGAGTCTGAACTTTCTTTCTTATGACTAAACTATTATTCTGATCATTTGAATCACATCCATAGGTTCTGGATGGTCTAGCTATGTCTTTATCAAACTTGGTATTTTCACTTTCAACTACTTTCCTCAATCTCTTTTTGTAGCATCGGTAGGCCTTACTATTAATAGAATAACCAAGAAAGATTCCTTCATCACTCCTAGCATCAAAATTTCCTATCTCTTCATCTCTTCTGATATAGCATTTACTACCAAATATTTTGAAATATCTAACAGTAGGCTTATGACTAGTCCATAGCTCAAAAGGGGTCTTACCAGTATTGCCTTTGACTTGTACCCAGTTGAGGATGTAAACAGCAGTACTCACAATTTCTCTCTAGTAGATATGAGGGACATTTCCTTCTAGCATCATAGCCCTAGTAGCATCTTGAACTATCATTTTATTCCTTTCCACAACTCCATTTTGCTGAGGGGTCCGCAGGGCAGATAATTGTATCCTTATCCCATGCACTTCACAAAAATAATTAAACTCATGAGAAGTGAATTCACCACCTCTATTTGATCTTAGGAATTTAATTTTTAGACTTTTCTCTATCTCAACCATAGCCTTAAAAGTATTGAATTTCTCCAGAGATTCAAATTTCTCCCTTAAGAAGGTAACCCACATCAATCTAGAGTAATCATCAATAAGAAACATGAAGTAACTGTCTCCTTGTAAACTTATGATTCTAGAAGGACCACACAAATCAGTATGAACAAGTTCCAACACTTCTTTTGAACAATGTTGTTTGCTCTGAAATGATATTCTAGTTTGCTTCCCTAATTGACATTCCTCACATATAGTATTAGTAGGCTTTACCAACTTAGGAAGATCTCTCACTGCCTGAGTAGAATTTATCTTGATAATATTATCAAAGTTTACATGACACATTCTCATATGCCACAACCAACTTTCATCAACTTGAGCAATAAAATAACTTTTACTAGCAACATTCAAGTGAAAGATGTTACCTTTTGTTTATGTACCTAAATCAATCACACTTCCAAAACTTCCCAATATCCTACACTTTCCATTCTTGAATTGAAGATTGTATCCCTTGTCAACCATATGTCTGACACTCAAGAGAGTATGCTTCAAACTTTCCACATAAAGAACATCATTAGTATTATTCTTACCGTCAAGAGAAATGGATCCTCTTCCATGGATTACACCTGCTTTGTCATCACCAAATCCTACAACACCGCCATCATAATTTTCCAAGCTCAAAAATTTTTGTTTATCACCTATCATGTGATTAGAGCATCCACTATCAATCACCCATTCATATTTCTCTTCAACTCGAGCAACTAGGGATTTTTCCACATTTGAGCAAATAATAGATTCAATAGGGGTAGGATCATTTTCCTTGATAGCAATAAATACCCATTCATCCTCACTTGCATTCCCTTTATCAGATTCATCATCTATCACACCTTCATCAATAACATAATAACACTTTCTTTGAAATCTAGGCTTGTTATATCTTGGATTAGGGACTCTTTTCAGACACCTTGATGCAAAATGATGTATCTTATTGCAAGAAAAACATTTAATAGGAAATTTTCCTTTATACTTACCTTCTCCTCTGGCTTTTCTTTTGACAATATGTGCTTCAAGCTCCTCTGGCTTTATCTCCTCTTCTTCAATCCCTCTCATTTTCTCCTCATACTTGAATACCTTTCTAGATGAAATTTCTCCTAGATCATATATATGTTTATCTCTTCCAGAGGTGGTAGCCTTGAATGCATATTCTATCTTAGGAAGAGCATCACCAAATTCAGTCAACTCAAAAGCAGTAAGCTTACCAATCAACATGTCTCTGGTTACATTTGTTGTAGTCTGAAGCTCCTTAATAGTAGTAGCTTTGAATTTGTATGCAATAGGAAAGGATCTAAGCACTTTAGCAACAATATTTGATTCTTCCAATTGTCCATCAACACATCTGATACCACACACAAGTTCATTCACTCTTTGCATGAAAGTAGTAATGTTTTCATTATCACCCATTCTCAACATTTCATATTTCCCTTTTAGAATTTGTAACTTAGCAATCTTCACATTAGCATCACCTTCATACAAAGTTTCCAACTTTTTCCAGATCTCATAAGCAGTCTTCAGATCCATAACATTTTTCATCTCAGAATCAATCAAAACACTCAACAATGCTTCCTTAGCCTTGATATTGTACTCAACATCCCTAATCTCAGCTACAGTAGTAGGACCATTCTAAGGAATAACATACCTATTGCTTGTAATGCTCCAGTAGGGTTCACCAATGCATCTTAGATGGCACTCCATTTGAGTCTTCCATAGAGAGTAATTTTTTCCATCAAATCGTAGAGTATCTTTCTTGTATGTTGCCATCTCGGATCACATCAAGCTATTAAACTTCTTCCAAAGAACCTGCTCTGATACCAATTGTTGGCAACACAAGGGCAGACAACTAAGAGGGGGGATGAATTAGTTGTCATAGAATTTCAAACTTATTCAACTTATTAACCTTATTCTTAGATCTGATCAATAACCATGAAAGCATAAATCAAATACACATAAGAAACACACATAACACCAAGATTTGTTTTACATGGAAACCTTGTTAGGGGAAAAACCACAGTGAAGGTCAGTCCACAAGATTATACCCTGTTAAAAGTATAAATAAATATGAATGGGGAATGCACATGCATTCAGGTGCACTACCTAGAACTTACTCCTCAATTACAAAAGGAAGACACACTGTCTTACAAAAATATTTGGATCACAACCACAAGATTTGAACTAAGAAAATCGCATCTGCTAATGCCTGATTACAATTCTGATTAAGCACATGAATACTTCTTCACTCTTCTTCACACTCTTCTCTTCCTTCAAAATATTTAGAACATTATTCGCACACACCATGCATTCAAATGGTATAAACAAATGCTTATATATATCCACATCAAGAAATTACATCGCTACATGTAGGCCTTAATAAAATAATAAAATGAATAAAAACTGTCAGCCCAAAACATTAAAGATTATTAATGCGAATCAACCAAGGTCAGCCACAACATAGGGAAGACCCAAAATAAAATTATAAAACATGAACCACCTTCAAAAATTATTCCTCAAAGATCCACAACACGCTACAACACCTTGTCGGCCAAGAACATGAAAAAGATGAACACACAAGAGAAAATCTTGGATTGCGAGCACAACGATCAATGCGGATGTGAAACACAGATAGAGCACAATCTAGAAACATCCACAAACATCATGAATCACCATAGAAGCATCCACAACAATTGAACTTGCTAAAATATCATCACCTTCATTCAGGAACATCAATTGAAGCAATAGAAAAAATGTTAGAATACAAATCTTCATAACACGAACAAACCTTCATGCAGATCTCTAAAACTTAATATGGATAAACTAGATATACTAAAAAAGAAACCCTTTAATCCACAACCTTTGATCATCAATGTACTGAACTAACCAACAAACTGAACATCACTTTACCACTAAGAACTTGCAACTTATTTTATTACAATTTTCTCAATATCCTTGACATATACAACCTCTAAGACATTAATGCCAATAGTGTTGAAATCAATGACAACCACATATCATCAACACAACCACAACATCCAACACCTTCATGTGTATGAATTATCATTGGCTTGCATATGTGTGTGTATATATATATACATTCAATGTTTATACATCTCATCAATCAAGTATAGTCATATGAAGAAGTACTCATATGTACCAAGCATCAAACATAATTGAAGAATGCTCCTAAAAACAATCAAGATCCTTTCTAATGCAAACACATCATGCTAAAGGATGACTTACCAATTCCAAAATGTATGTCATGACTGAACCATTTTATTAGTGTGTGTGTGTGTGTGTGTGTGTGTAGAAGAGGGGGATTCACTACTCATGAGTTCACTTAGAGAGCCTCATGGGGTGAACTACCCTAATCTACCTTAGGAACAATAGCGAGAGTTTTAGAATCTGAAAGAGCAGGTCACAAAAATTTTCTGGAAAAACTAACAAGCTCTCAACCAAAAGATGACAGTGTAGAACACATATGACATCCTGGCACACTGGCATCCTAGAGGAATGTTGGCGTCTTGTATGGAGTAGAGAGTGAGTTTATCATGGAAAATGACTAATTAAATGCTTCTACTCATATTAATGAGAAATTACATAATGCAATAATAGAAAGTGATAGAAATGAAAATAAAGCAAGGTAAATAATAAAGAAGAGAGAGAAAGGAAAGAAGATGCTCATGACCACACAAGTGATGAAGCCTCTAGCATGTGAATGTCTTCAAAAATTGCATGCATGATGTCTAGAGAGAATGTTTGGGCTGTATAGGGGTTTGCCTTAGTCAAACCCTCGTTTTGGTGTTCCCATCTCCATGGACAACCAAAAGATAGAGAGAAAGAGAGAAATGAACAAAGCGTGTAGTGAAAGAAAAACCTGCTCAGGAGTAGAGCCCACACCACAAAGTAGGAGTGATAAAAGTAATCCCCGCTTGAGAAGGAGAACCTGTATCACAAAAGAGGTGATAAAATCAAACCCTGCTCGAGGAGGAGAACCCGTATCACTAGGTAAATATGCAAATAGAAGGGGATATGGAATCCCAAGATGCTCACAAGCATGAAGTGAAAGAGATGAAGTTGCAAGA
Organism: Sequoia sempervirens; assembly: GCA_007258455.2. NCBI lineage: Eukaryota > Viridiplantae > Streptophyta > Pinopsida > Cupressales > Cupressaceae > Sequoia > Sequoia sempervirens. The sequence continues at coordinate 59,658 of VDFB02024055.1, forward strand.
GTGGAGCTAAGGGAGATTGAGAGAGCTTGAAGCTACTACAACAAGCTATATTAAGCTGTATAAAATGCTATAGATTGGAATGAAGCAAGAGTGAAGCTAGAAATGGAGGAAGAGTTGCAAATGAAGTGAAAGGACATATTTTAAAGAGAGAAAAGAAGCAAAAGGAAGCTTCTCGGGCGGTTGCAAAGCATCTCGAGCCAGTACCACCAACCAAAGGAGGTCACAACTGGAAAGCATGCTTGAAAACAGTCATTTAAGTGTTGAAACGTCACATGACGCTAGCATGGCGTATAAACATTCGTGTGGTGCGCTAGTGTTTGGACACCTCATGCTACAAAATGACAAAAATGGATACGCACAAAGCTCGATGCAAGCTAACATGCGAGGGTGGCTACTGAAAAGGGGTGTTGGAGCATCTTGACAAGGGAAAAAGGCTGATGCAGGGGCCAAGATGAACCTACTCAAGATGCTAAGGGAGTGGACACTAAAGTGGATGCAAGAATCTATGCTAAATTGTGAGGGGTGCAATTTTATGCTTAAACAGTGTGTATAAGCTCAGTTAGGTTTTGTTACAGGTTACCTCACCAAGTTCTTCTCCTGAGTGATAGTTCCCCTCACTTTGGAAGGATTGATCTGAAGCTGCATCCAACTTAACACATTTTCATGGTAGTCAACCATTCATCAAATCAAACATTTGTATTATACTTTTCATAGTTAGAATATCAAATTCAATAACCATACATTCCATATTTCCATTCCATTATCTAACATCAAATGAAATAAACATTCATTCATACTTTTCTAATAACAAAGTGTAGCCACACATATATATATATATAGTAGATTAGAATTCCAAATACATTCACATATGCAATAATATACCCTAACATGGAATAGTAAATAGGTAAATGCACAATGGGGTGTGACATACTCCCCTCCTTGTGAATCATCGTTCCTGATGATTTTATGTAGAAAACATAACAAATAAAGAAAACAAAAACATTGTTTTTCTTAAGCACTTTCAAAGGCACATAAAACATGTGGAAACTTTTGTTATATTTCAGCATAGTCTTCCCAAGAGGAAAATCCTTCTACATACTGGTCCCACTGGACTTTGCACTATAGAACCTCCCTATTATGTAAGTGAATTTTACGTGTTTCGAGTACCTTGATAGGCTCAATTGTTACCACTCTGGGATCCTGTACCTATAAAGCATTAGAATCAATTACATGATTATCTCTTGGTATATACTTCTTTAGGTAAGAAACATGAAATATGTTATGCATCCGAGCAATAGCTGGTGGCAACGCAATTTGGTAAGCTATAGGATTCACTTCCTCAAGAATCTCAAAAGGACCTACATAGCACAGAGCTAGTTTGGATGACTTTCCAAACTTGATGGAAATATTATGCTGTTTTACCCTTAACAACACCTTATCACCTACTACAAAATTCATGGGAACTCGCTTTGCGTCTGCATGCCTTTTATTCCTATCATTGGCTTTAGCTAGTCTTTGCTTGATGGTGCAGGAGCACCTACACCACAACATCAATTTTTGATCATTTGAATGATTAGTAGGGTGGTTAGTTGGTAAGTATTAGTATTTTGAGGTATTTTTTCTTTAATAAGGTCTAACAAGACCATCAAGCATGAATTAAGATGAGTCTTTAAGTTTTGGAGTCAAAATATGTAAACTTGCAACCTTGCTTCAAAACTTGTCATGTAGCCTTTGAAGGAAAAATATTTGAATTTGTGTGGATATGCAAGGTTGATGTTTTAATTTCTTAATAAGGATATTTTAAAGCCACTTGAGTGATTTTTGAGGTCTTAGGTGATAGGGATCAAAGCTGCTTTAAAAAAATGGAAAATTGTGAAAAATTGTCATGTTGTCATTTGTTGTAATTTCACTATTAAGGATGTAATAACACTTTTCAATGGTTCCCTCCTTCAAAAACAAGTTGAGGGTCATTTTTCATGATGTGGAAAATTTTAAATAGCCTCCTTTTGGTTGAGGTAGGTTGTTGGATGAAGTTTTGAAGCATTAAATATAATGAAAAAACTCTATTTTTTCTATTTTTTTCAGCATTTTTCACTATTCCCGTGCTTGGTACAGTCTGTAACATCATTTTACAGGATCCCAATTGAAATGGTTTGAAAGAGGGAAGATTCTACTTTCTTTTGGTGGTGATTTGGTTCGTTTTCATCAAGTATTGAGTAAGTTACATCAATTTTAGTGAAAGTGGGTATGAAACCTTGCAAAACAAGGGTTTGGTCACCAAAATGGATGTAACTCCCACTTCCACCATGGAAAAAATCTGAAACTTGGTGGATTGGTAGATTTAGGAATCCTTTAGATTCTACAGTTTGTTTCAGATTGAAAATTGAGGTTTTCAAAAGTTATGTGATGCCCTAGGTCTCGTTTTACCTTGAAACAGTCGAGAAAATGATCATTTGTAAGTATTTCTTTTGGTTTCTGAGTATTTTAAGTAAATAGAATCGATGTAAGGTGTGTATTGGGTCTTGGGGAGAATTTTTGAACCTGCTAAAGGATTTAGGGGTGTTGGGGTGTGCCTTGGTAGTCAAACCTTCTATACATAGGCCTAAATCAAGCCTTCTTGTGGCTTGAAAAATCAATATTTTGAATCATTTGTTTGTGGAGTTTGATCCTATGAATTTGTGCACATGTAGGGGATCTTGTTAGAAGTCTAAAACCTGATTTCATGGTCTGGTTAATTCCTTTAATAAGTTTTTATTTTGACTATCCTAGTTGGAAATGTTGCAAGGTTGCATAGGCTTGTGTAAGAGTGATGAGAGAATGAGAGTTTTTGAGTGTAAATTCAGGTTATTTGGTCTTGTTTTGACATGTTGAGAGTGTACATAGCATCCCCAAGTCCTTCAAACATTTATGGGTTTGTGAGTTGAGTTGGGTGATCAAGTTGCTTGTTGGAAGGAATAGTGAAGTTGATATGTGCATTGAGAGAAGCTATTGGAAAAAGGTGTTGCTTCCCCTGCCACTTTGCATCACTTGATAACCTTAACTTGTTCCTCCATTTCAGCCAACATCTTAGGCCCAAGACTCACCCTATCCTCAAGTTTATCCCAACTTATCGAGATTTGACACTTTTGGCCATATAATTCTTCGAAAGGAGCCATCTTTATTGTGGAATGATAGGAATTGTTATAATAAAATTCAACTAAAGGAAAGTAATCCACCCACTTGTATTATTGATCCATGTAGTACATTCTTAGTAGTTCTTCAAGTACTTGATTCACCTTTTTTTTTTTCCATCCGTTTTCAAATGATATGTTGAACTTATATTTAATTGAGTCCCAAGCATAGAAAATAAGGTTTGCCAAAACCTTGAGGTCACACGTGCATCCCTTTCTGAGATAATCTTCTTAGGAATTCCATGCAGTCTAAACACCTCTTGAACAAATTTATGAGCTATAACATGAGCTCCATCAGTTAAATTCCTAAGTATGAAATGTGTTGCCTTAGTAAGCTTGTCTACAACTACTAAAATGGAATTGTGCTTATTCCTTGACATAGGCAATCCTTGCACAAAGTCCATACTAATGACTTTCCACTTACTCTCTAGAATATCATGTGGATATAGTAAGCCTATAGGATGATGATGTTTCACTTTCACCCTTTGACATCCAAGCATTTAGCCACAAATCTAGTAGCATACCCTCTCAACCCTTTCCAAAAGTATAATGGCTTCACATTAGGGTGATCCCACAATACTAGTTTACAATTTTGTCCAAACTAGACATTGAACTATTTTTTTCTAACTAAATCTTCACTTTTGGGCACCTATAGTGGCTAAACTGTGAGGAATTTGAAGATGATGCAAACTAGTGATTTGTGACATTTTGTTTGTATATTCTAAATATATTTTTTTCAAAAATTTTGGAATTAGATTGCACTTCTTTTTCCATCTCCTTTGAAAACTATTTTTTTCAGTAAACACCATTGTTAAGGAGTGATGCTCACTGTATACAACGTAAATTTATTTCCATGAAGGATAAACTTCTATTTTTTTCAAATTTAGATTCGTAACTATGATATATAGCACTTTCATTTGGTTTAATAGTATTTTGTTGAATATTTTTTCCATAATCAAGTTTCAAAGTAAAACCAATTACAATTCAGACATAGGCAGACTGTATACAACATAAAAAATTTATGTACATGTATCAAAATTCTTCTTTTTTTGTTGGATCAAGGACTTCAATATCTAGTGCACTAATATTTTTCAAATTATTTTTTGATAATTTGCTATTTTTCCACATGTGCAAAACAAAGAACTTGATTTTCGGTGAAAAACCTACATTCACAAGAAATAAAAAATAAATATAATTGTGTCTAATAAAATATGCGTAAATTATATCAAATTAACAACACACTTAGATGGAAAGCATTAGAGTAAGGAAATCTAACTTAATCAAACATAATTCGATAACATAGTTCCTTAAAAACATCCCATCTTCCTCTCATCTCAAATGTCTAAGTAATTATGCTCTCAGATCTTATTCATGCACAAATCACTGGGATGTCATCTAAGAAATGAGTAGCCTATTTATTTATAATGTAGAATCTAAGCCTACATCTATATGATTGAAGGATTCAGCTGGATGAAATGATGGAGTGACATGGTGAAATGAACTATTGTATACAAAATGGTATGAAAGTAAACAATGCATAATTAAGCTAATGACAGTGAGATGAAAATGGTCCTACATGTTGAATTAAACTAGGAAATATCTAAAGGAGCCATGATTCAAAGCAAACTGATAAACTATTCTAGAATTCCAAATTGAAAATGCAAACTAAGCTCTTAAAACTTGAATGAAATCCTAGAGAGTGATGTTATGCAAATGCTCCTTATGCTAAAAAGTTGTAAATGGGGCTCAATTTATAGATTTTTCCAAGGCATTGGGTGAGTCTGCAGCCATGAACGATCGAGATTTGAGTTGGAGAAATCGACGGTGAAGAATGAGAAGGATGGAGAAAACAAGGAAATTGTTCCCTTTAGTAAAACCATCTTTCCAAGCGTAAGAAGGAATCATTTGAATGAAGGAGTCATGTGTCTTGAAGGTGGTTAAAATTGTTGAGAAAAAATATCCATTTTAGAAAATAAGAATAATTATTTTCATGTGACACATGGTGAGTTGGAGGGTGAGGTGGAAGGTAGTTAGAGAAATATATTGTAGAAATGTGATGAAATTCAAATTTGAAAATTTGAATTAAATGAGAGGGAATCAATTAAAATAAAACAAATTATTTAGATTTGTTTATTTCAACTAAATCATGAAGAGGGTGAATTAGAATAGAGGAATTAAGAGACTACGAACTATGTAAATAAATTTGCAATTTATTTATATACTAGAGGAATTAAGATTTCATTAATTAAATAATCGATATTTAATTAATATTTTCTAGACCAATTTTGGATGTATACATTTTTCCCCTCTTTGAAGTGATGTGTTTACACATTATTTCAAAGAAAAATTTACGAGTGCCACTAAATTTTTTAATGATGCCACATATAGTGATTTCCAAGAGATTACGACTGTATGCCCCCTTGGGCGATAAATCAAGGAATTTATGATAAAAAAATTCAATTGATTTGTGATGATGATGATGATAAAATCTTGATTTGATAATGTTCCAGCGATTTCTCCCGAAATTGAAGATTTTAAGCTGCCTCAATTAATTGCCTCTCAAAAGAAATTAATTTTTTTTTTTAAATGCCACCAAAATTACCCCTTTTAATTACCTTTATTAAGAGGTAAAAAGTGAAAAAGAGCTCATTTGTGCATATTGTGATTTGAAAATTGTTGAAGTGAGAAAGCATTGTTGATATTTTGTGCAAGATGGTGATCCCTCTGCATACTCATTAATTTGAGCGGGTGCGGTGGCATAATTGGCCAGTGGGATACGAACCTTCAGTAAGAATTTCAAAACTTTTCTTGTGATTTCAAAACAAATTTTCACATTTTTGTCGGGAGATTGTTGGATGTTGTGGATGTGTTGTTGATATGTGTTTCAGAGCGTGTGTATGGAAAGATCCAGATTGATGTTTTCGTGACTACTACTCAGTGGGAGTAGTTAGATGTGTAGATATTTGGTATCAGAGCTGGTCATAGGTTCAAACCCCACGCTTGTGCTAGGGGGGATTATTGCAAGGTGTGACCCTTGGTATTTCTTATCTAGCACAACACTTGGGTTTGTGACATGGTATACCAAGCTCTTGTGGTTCTTAATCGAAGCTTGTATCGGGCATTGACAGGTCAATCTTTTGGTGCAACGACAAGTCCAACAGTTTTTCCATTCGAGTTTTAAATTTAAACATTATTTTGGCACTTGCGAAGTTTTTCATGGTGCTTAAGTTAGGTTTTTCGGCACTTTCACCGAATGTTTTAGTGCTTCAGAGAGATTCTCCGGCGCTTAGGAGGTCTGTTCTAGCACATCCATTTTTGGCACACTGAAGATCTGAAATAGTGCTTTTAAACCATCAATAGGTCAAATCTAGGTAATGCCATTTCTGCCCAAAGTTTCTCCACATTAGAGTGATTCTTCGATGCTTCGAATAAAATGGCGATCCTACCAAATTCCTTGGCGCATAGGAGGAATTCTCCAGCGCTTTCATGAAATGGCACATAAGACTTATTCTCCAACACATCGAGGGAATGTTTCAGTACATAGGTTAAAATGGCACTTACACATCATAGAATGGCACATCTTCCACTTTTGGCACTTTAGAAGGTTTGTTTTGGCACTTCCAGATTGAAGATTTTTTTATTTTTCTCCTTGAATTTTGTGATGTTTGATCGTGTCAGCCAATGATTAGGTATTGATGATAGAATAGATGATTTAGTGACCTCATGATAGGTGAGATACACTAATGATGATGTAATTTTGACCTCATCATAGGAAAGAGTCAAAAAAAATTTTTGACTAGATTTGATGAAAATCTCATTAAAATTGATAGGTTGTTTGATTTTGATGATTGATTGATTTGTTGATTTGATTGATATGCTGATTTGTGATGTTGTAAAATGATAGGAGAAAATTTTAGATAACCTTTAGTCTCGAGAGCAATTCCTGTGCGCTTGGGCGATGATCCCACAGTTGGCTCATGTTGGTAGAGACATTGTTGAGAGGTGTGGTTTGTCTTCGTTGATTGATATGCCCTGGGTCAAGATTAACCAAGGATTGTTGATAGCATTGGCAGAGAGGTGGCATAGTGACCACAAAAATTTCCATCTTCCCACTGGAGAGATGACCATTACACCAGAGGATGTGTACAGGATTTTGTTGATTCCTGTAGTGGGTGACATTGTGACTTATGATCATATCGAGCAGGGAGGTACAAATGCTTTATGTTGTGTTTTCCAAGATGATCATATTGTTGGATACTAGATACCATGGTAGGAGATGTTTACTAGATATGCCCCTTTTCCTTTCATTCTTGCGGATTTTTCGGTGGCTTCTTATGTCCCAACAAGAGGGAAAATGGATTTTCTATCGGTTGGGGTCATACTTTGGAGCAGATGATCTAGTTTGGGACCTGTTTTGCTTGGGGGTGATACATGCTTGCACATTTATATCATCATTTGCACTAGGTTGTATATATGAGAGGAGCTAGTTTGTCTGTCGGGGTTACATTGCTCCAGATCTGGGCCTAGGAGCATATTACAGTGACATGGCCGAAGATGGATAAATTTTGGCCATTTGGGAGGTCCTATATCTATTGTTATGTAGGTGCAGTTATCTAGCATAAGTTGGGTAAACTAGAGTATTAGAGATGGGTGCTTGATGACTTGGATGTAGTTACCTGACGGCCCTATGTAGACTGTGAATAGTGGGTCGAGGATCACTGAGAGGTTCCTTATTTTATGACTTGCAAATACCTTATTGGATAGACTCAGTATATCATCGACAGATTCCTATTGGTGAGAGTGTTGAGGTAGTATGGTAGAGTTCAGGGGATGCCGCAGGGATTAGCCCTATATGCCTGCAGAAAGCAGGATGCGACTGAGTGGGGACCGAAATTGTCCTACGATGCTGCATGTGATGAGTACTGCATTTATAGTCAATTCTCTAGGATTATCATCAGAAGATAGTCAAGGGATACATGAGTGAGGAGTATATAGTGTATTTTGGTCAGCATCCCTTTATGAGGATTTTGAGGCCTGATGAGCCCATGCCAGCATTTGAGGATGATGAGGATAGGCCAGCTGGATGGAGATGAGGTAGAGATGGTGGAGATGAGGAGGAGGGAGAGGATGGAGATGAGGGTGATGACGATGATGGAGGGGATTTTTATGCCTTGCATAACCACCCCATTTTAATTTGGACCAAAATGGGTCCCCCTTTTCTTTTGTCTTCATTGCCTTTGGTCTTAGGAGTTCTTCTATTTTTCTCCTAACTCTGTCTTTTGTTCTATCTGATTTGATTTTGCCTTTGTTAAAGTTGGGTTCCTTTTTGTTGAAAATTAAGTGAAATGGTAAAAAAATGATATATTTCATATGCTTCTGAGGACTAATGGAGACCTTGTTTTGTAGGATTAAATCATGCACATGATGATTTTTCTTAAGGAACTCAGTTGGAAGGTATCCCTCAATCCAGTTTGGAATAAATTACTCTAAGGAGAGAGTTGGCAGGACCTTTTAGGTGTCTTGCCGACTGGTAGTATTCTATATTGATTTTGGGATCCACCGATCGCCCAGAAATTTTGGTCGCCATGAGGTTTTATATGTCTCTCCGCTTGGGAGGTCTCACTGATCGAGTGCACATAAGGGTCTTGGCGAAAGGTTTGTGTTCGCCGAGAGGTCCTGCCAACCAACAAAGGGTCTCAGCAAAATTTTATGCCTTTGGCAGAAGGTCTGGCCAAAGATGCGAGGTCTTGGTGAGAGAGATAACGTTGGCATGAATTCTCACTGATAGGGTGGACTCTTGCCAAAATGAAACAACGTCGGCGTAGTGGTTTGGGTTCGTTATGAAGTCTCAGTGACCAGGTGATGTCTCGCCAAAAGGATGATGCATTCGGTATAGGGTTGTGCTCTCAGCATGATGTCCTACCGACACGGGGAGTCTCACCGATAGATTTAAGTTCAGCATGATGTCTGGCCAAAGGGGTAACGTCTTGCCGACTGGGTAGAGTCTCGTTGAAAGGTGAAGGCCTCGAAGAAAAGTCCTGCCAACCAATTAAGGGTGTTGACAAAATTTTTGAGCTCGATGAAAGGTCTCGCCGACCAAGCGAAGTCTCCCTGAAATGAAATGAGCTCTCGGTGAAGGGGCATGACTTCGGTGTAATGTCTTAGCAAAGAAAGCTAGTCTCGCCGACATGGGATGATATCGGCGTAAGGTCTTGCTGATCCGTCGAAGTCTTGGTGAAAAGGGGATGTCATTGGAAAGATCTCGCCGAGAGAGAGATAATGTCGGCATGAAGTCTCACCAACAGGGTGGACTCTTGCCGTAATAGAACAACATCGGGAAAAGATTTATATTCGCCATAAGGTCTGGCCTAAGAGGAAGAGTCTCGCCGAAACAGAATGAGCTCGGGGAGAATGGAGAAGCTCGACAGGATGTCCTGCCGACAAGCGATGGTCTCGCCGATGGTTTTAAAACCTTCGGTGTGACTAATGGAGCCCATCGTGATTTCTCATCAACCCGATGGTGTCCCACCAAAGGAAGAGGGGCTCAATGTGATGTCATGCCGAGGGAGTAAATTCTTGCCGATAGTGACAAGCCTGCCAATGGAAGAAGGATACCGGTATAACCCTTGGGGACTCGCTATGATGTCTAGCCGATGGCGATTGTCTCGACAACCACAACGGATATCGATAGGACTCTGGCCACTTGCTATGAGGTCTTTCCAACTGTCGTATGTCTTGCCGATAGCTACTAGGAGGTATAATCGCATCAGAGAGACATGATTAGTGTCTCACTAACATGCGATTTGGTGTGAACGACTTTTGACTGCCTCAGAATCTTATGTGGCATGTGTTCAACCAATCAGAGAGAATTAAAGGTGAACCCTAAACAGTTTGACTGATTGACTACCCTTGTGAGGAAGATCAACAGAATGCGACCAGTGTGGATTTGTTCTGTAAACGAGCTGATGGAGCAGCTCGGTGAACATTGGTATGGAGATCTAACGAAAAGTCTGATGCTGCCTCTAGAGATGGTCAACTCCCAGAAAGATCGGGAGTGAGAGGCAGCCAGAAAGGGAGAAGAAACCGTGAGTCACAATGACAGCTGGGATCACAACTAGCAAAGGGGGATCGACATTAATGATAGTGCTTTAGAGCATTCAAAGCAGCCCTTCAAGGAAGTTCGAGGATGGACACGGAGTAATGAAGTTAATGCTATGGTTGTAAAAGATCTGAAAGCTTCTCCTGAGGGTGATCCTTCACCGACATGGACAGCGGGGATGCATATTGAATGCGGGCATTAATTTCATAAAAAAGATGAGGGCCAACCCTTCTAAAGGGAGATATTTTTGTAAACCCTAAAATAGGGGCCAGCACATTCTTTTGGCACATTCTGTATATATGGAATTTTGGCCTCTTTTGATAGGTGGGAATTTTTCAGACACAAATAGGAGGAATTTTTTAGACACAAAAAAGTAGGAGTTTTAGAAAAGATAGAGAGAGATTTTTTTCAAAAATCAGTAGCAATAGAATAGGAGTTAGATTCAGAAGGCAGGGATGTATCTTTCAAGTTTTCTTAGTATAGATGGAATCAATTTGAAGATATAGGTTTTCTGTACACTGGTGATTGTGCCAGATTTGTAAATGTTGTTTAGCTGTTTCACTAACAGTAGAAGCAACCAGATTTAAATCTACTTCATGTTGTGTTCCTGAATGGTATTCATCTTCAATTAATCATTCAATTTGAGAAGCTTTCAAGGAATGAAATCTTATTTTATGTTTTTTTAAAATGGTAAGTTACAATCTGTTGTTGAAATTAGCACTGTGAATGAATGAAGCTATGTGTTAATGACAAGTTGATTTTTTTCTCCAATTTTAGTTAGCAATTCCTTGAAAGGTAACAAGTTTGGTTAAGTTGGATGAATTATCATTCTCTTCGGTTCCAAAGCTTTGATCTATCTTTTTCTATTTCTTTAAAAACCCTGGTTAAAGTAGGTTTGAATTTATGCTTGATCTTAGAACAATCCAAAAGCTCAACACCAGCAAGCCCCTTGAACATTATAGTTCACATCAACCATTGAGTGAAATTAGCATAGTCGTGTACCGATTACAAAGACCTTGGGAATTAGATATCCATGTGTTATTCTTTCTCTTTCAGGAGAGCAGAATAGTGATATTCTGTTTAACTATTGATGTGCTCATCTGAACCATCAACAGGGATGATGGAGGTGATGATAGTGATGGAGGAGATGGAGGAGGTGGTGCACATCCCAGTTTCAAAGCTAAAGTGCCTTGCAAGAGGCGAACCTTGATGGCAACAACACAACAATGTGTACATATACGCTATCCTTCTCAGTAGCAACAGCCACAAATCACTGCTTTGCACATGTAGGTTCAAATTGTTCAGGGCAACTGACACAGGTACAGGGTCAACTATAGGCATAGAGACACGTCTATTGTCCAAGGTACAAGCACAACTCCTACAAGCCCAAGGGTAGATTTAGATGTTGACAACTGAGAGGGATGTTACCTGACAATAGCTGGCATAGGTACAACACCAGGGGCAGGTACAAGGATAGGTTGAAGCCTTGACCACAAAGAGAGGTTCATTGAGATGATGGGTCGAGTAGGCAAAGGCCATTATAGAGAGGTTGTAGCAGGCTACTACAACTACTAGATCTACTGATTATTTTTGAGAGATTTGTTGCAAAGTTGAAGAGGTGGAGGTTTATAGGACCCGGTATCATGAGTTGGTTCCTCCTAAGCAGCGAGAGAGTTTTAGTAGATCTCAGACAAGCAGATCACAGTCCCAGATGGTGAATATGGGGGTGACACAACCATTGCATGGGATTGAATGGATCCAGGTGCAGGTCCCTCAGGTATAGTAGGAGGAGGTACAGGTCCAGTGATGACAGTAGCATCAAGGGGTAGTACTACATAGTTTCTATCATTTGATGTTATATCATGATGTATACTTTGACATTTGATGATGTTACTACCATTTTGATGATGTATTATGATCATTTAGATATCCTTGTACATTTGATATATTTTTGAGATATATGTGCAGCGATGATGTTGATGATCCTATATGTTATGTACATTGATTTATGATGGATGCATTTAATTTATATGTTATGTGATGTTTCATGATGATGTTATTATATGGATACAATACGTGTCGTGATCCTATGTCATTTTTTTTTTAGACTACAGGAATCAGGTAGCATGACCCCCTATAAACTACAGTGCGCCTGGTAAACTTTTTAACATGACTAGTGGCATTGGCGTGACACACCCTTCGGTACCACGGGGGTGGGGGAGACTAGACCTTGTGACCAACCTCCTGCAACAGGAAAGATTTAGCCAACCGAGCTAGGGCCCCAACCCCGTGATCCTATGTCATTTTATGAAAATGTCTATATGCTATTATTTTTGTATTTTTCTAATGCAATTATGTGTGATGTGATGCATGTAAAATGATGTTAATATAAAGATGAATGACCCTATGGATGTATGATATGCATGGTAACTTATGTTTTTTTTCTATTTTCTAATGCAAATATTATGATCTAATGCATGTATGGGATAAATGATTGATAATTTACATATGTTGGGATCTAGAATATACAATTAAATGCATGTGGATGGAAATGATATGATTAATGCATTTGTTTTTCTCCAATTTTCATAATGAAAATATATGATTGATGACTAGATGGATGCAACATGATAATTTACTTGTTTTCATATTTCTATGATGCAACTATATGATCTTAATATCTAAATGGATGCCTAGATGATATGATAATGTTGTGATAAATGTACTAATGCTCATGCTTCTAAATGATGTGTTTTTGGTAATATCAAATGTACTCAATTTGTTAATGATAGAAATAACATCCTCCTTGGAAAAATCTATAAATACCATTACAACAACTAATATGAATGCAACCTAGACATGCAATACTAATAATGCAATGATTCCATCCTAGTGATTTATTGTCCTTATTGTCATCATTGAGCTTTTGAAATATTGAAAGTGAGTACAAACATCGATGGTATAATTAGACCATGATGACCTAAGTACTAGACTTCCGTGATGTTTGATAGTGCAAGTTAACACAAGCATCTGGGTATAATTAGACAAAGATGACCTAAGCATTTCTTGCGTGAACAAATAAGAGTTAACCATTTTCCTATGTGGATCTGGAATGTCATCAGTGATACTTTGTAGAGCACATCCCGCGATGATTCACATAGTAATAATGATCAACTCACAGGAAGGAGACAAAGAAAAATATCATTCTCGATCATAGCCTTTCTAGTGCTTCGGCATCCTTGAATTGCTCCTGAGAAATGATAACATCAATCATAATGCAAAAAAATTGAACATTCGTGTGGAAGTGGTAAAACCATGATTCAGAATAGCATCATCCTTTTAACCTTGATTTTCTGTTGTTTTTGGGATTTTTCAATTTTCCAATTTTTAGGTGTTTTCTAAGTTTTTGACCAAGAACCTAACCTAAAAACCTATCCTAGGGGCCTCGGGGGTTGGTCAAAGATAAGCCTTTCCTACGTTATACACACAAAGACCATGTAGTTTGACTAACCTGATTGACTTACAAGACCAAGATATGAATAGACAACTAATTACAACGAACCGCGACAACGCAATTCAACAAGGTGACTCTACTTTTTGAATTTTTTGGATTTTTGGTCCTTGTTTTTGGATTTTCTGATGTGAAAAGGATGTTTGATGCATTTCTGATGGTGATTGATGTCCGTTGTTTGATTTTACTGTGATCATTGTTTTCATTATATTTGTCCTCTTGTTGTTTTTTTGTTGGTTCAAGCCCAAAGTTTGTTGCCCCCAGTGGAAACAAACCAGTTTATTATAGATATGTACAATGTTCAGGAAGCCAATGCTAGACATGATTGGAAAAATAAGATATACCCATGCAGCTCAGATGAAGGATGCAGATGGTAGCGACACCAAGCTAGTGATCAACACACATTCCTATAGAGGAAGAAGCTAGCCTATCACAAATAGCGACTGTTTTCCAGGTTTTCATCTCTTGCTTTTATTGCACTTTTTCAGATTTTATGATTTTTTTGTATTTTTCACTTTTTTTACTTTTTTGTATTTTCAATTTTTTTATTTTTTTTGTATTTTTCACTTTTTTGATTTTTTTTGTTGTCACCAAGATGCCTATTTGTGAGGTTTTCACTAGGGTAACCATTTTTTTCAAGACATTTTCTAATGTTTTTTGATTTTTTAGGACTTTTACAGATGTAGCAGTTGAATTTTGCATAGAATTTCTTGAGATGAAGAATATTCATGGGTTCTTCAAATAGGTCCCCTTATGGCGTGGACAGCTGGTATGATCTTGAACCAAAAATTGACACAATGACAAAGGGACCCAACCAATTTGGTTCAAACTTTCCTTTCTTCTCTCTGTCTTGCTGATTGCGTGGATTCTCCTTCAATACTAAGTCACCAACTTGGAACGTTCTGGGTTTAACTTTATAGTTGTAACTTTTGGACATCCGTTGTTGGTAGGATTTTAGGTGATTCACTGCACGTTGGCACCACTCATCTAACAATTCTAATTCTTTCAATCTTGAGACCCGATAGTCTCCATCAAGGATGATATCTTTTAATGAGACTTAGAGTGATGGTATTTCAACTTCAATAGGTACGATGGCCTCAGACCCATATACTAAAGCGTATGGTGTAGCTCCCATTGGTGTGTGAATACTGGTATGGTACACCCACAAAGCGAGGTTTAATTGAATGTGCTAATCACATCCTACGTCAGTGACTGTTTTCTTCAAAATCTTCAGGATAGTTTTGTTGGAAGCTTCTACTTTACCATTCCCCTGGGGACAATATGGTGTAGAGAAGCAATGTTGGATATGGAACTTCTCGCACAATTCTTGCATGTCTTGATTTTTAAATGGTTTTCCATTGTTAGTGACAATGGATTGGGGAATGCCACACTGACAGATGATGTAGTTGAGGATGAATGATGAAATTTTCTTTCCTGTGATGTTGGTTAGAGGAACAACTTCAATCCATTTCATGAAGTATTATGTGGTTGTAATGATAAACTTGTGTCCATTTGATGAAGACATATGGATTTTACCAACAAGATCTAGTCCCCATTGAGAAAATGGCCATGTGGATGCAAAAGGTTGGAGTTCTTGCACTAGTGCGTGGATGAGTTTGTCGTGAATCTGACATTTCTGACATTTTTTCACGAACTAGAAAGACTCCTTTTCCATATTTGTCTAGTAATATCCTAAATGAAGGAGTTTCTTGGCTAAGGTTAGGCCACTTGAATGTGTCCCACAAACTCCCTCATGGACTTCTCATAAAGCCATTTTAGACTCATCGCATTTTAGACATCGTAGGAGAGTTCCATCAAGACCTCGTCAGTATAGTACATCTGCAATAAGTGTATGTTGGGCATCTCGACAAATGAAATTGCATTTTTGGTTTCGTGACAAGTTAGGTGGAAGAGTGTTATCTTTCAGGTAGGTATAAAGTTCACTGTAGATTGAGGTATTGATATTGGATAGGTGACAGATAACATGATATTTAGTATCGTCATAGGCAGGGGAGAACAATTGTTCCACCAAGAACTCGTAATGAATTCTTTTCTCTGGGATTTGTAGCAAGGAGGAAATAGTAGCCATGGCATCGATGGCTTTATTTTCCACTCTTGAAATCTATTTAAAGTTGATATCCATGAAATATTTCTTGAAATCATCTAGCATTCTCTTGTAAGGAATCAATTTTTCATCCCTTGTTTGATAATCATAATTGACTTGGTTAATGACTAACTGAGAATCTCCATACACTTGCAATTCTAGGACTTTCCATTTTACAATTGTTTTGATGCCAATGATTAATGCTTCATACTCTTTGATGTTGTTAGTACAAGGGAACATCAGTCTGTATGATTTTGGTATGGTATGTCCTTGTGGAGTGACAAATAGGATTCTGGCTCTTAATCCATGTTGGGTGTGTGATCCATCAAAGTATAGTTTCCATTGTCTTGCAGCCAAGGTGAGAACATCAGCATCTAAGAATTCAATGTGCAAAGGATGATTATCTGGTAATGGTGCCTTCGCCAACTAATCAACAATCTCTTATCCTTTTATTTCCTTCCTATCTACATATTGGATATCGAATTCACTATCATGACCCACTTAGCCAATCTATCTGTTAGGTTAGCTTTGCTAAGGAGATATTTGAGAGGATCTATTTTAGCTATCAACTTGATGGTATGAGTTATCATGTAGTGTCGTAGCTATTGGGTAGCAAATACTAGTGCTAGACAAGCCTTTTCAATGGAGTTATAGTTGATCTCATAGCCATTTAGCGTCCTACTGATGTAATAGATTGCTCATTCTTTACCTGCTAAATATTATTGTGCTAATAAGGCTCCCAATGATGTCTCTGTTGTAACAATATTTAATAGTAGCGGCTTCCCTTCTGTTGGTGGTACTAGATTGGGCGGATTCATTAAATATTATTTCAAATGGTTGAATGTGCCTTCACATTTCTCGTCCCATCAGAAGGAAACATTTTTATGTAGCAAATGAGAGAAGGGATGGGTCTTGTCTACCAATTGTGAAATGAATCTGTGGATTGATTGAAACCTCCCTTGTAGAGAATGGAGTTGACTAATGTTCTTTGGCGGTGGAATTTCCATAATAGCTTTGACTTTGGTTGGATCTACCTCAATCCATTTTTCTGAAACTATGTACCCCAGGACTTTTGCTGACATCACCCTAAAGACACATTTCTTGGGATTTAGCCATACATTGAATTTCTCCAGTCTAGTGAAAATTTTATCTAGGATCTCCAAATTTTCTTCCCTGGTATATGATTTAGCCAATAAATCATCCACATAGTCTTCCATGAAAGTATGCATCATATCAAGAAAAATTCTTGTCATGGCACATTGGTAGGTAGCTCCAGCATTCTTCAAGCCGAACAACATGATGTTCCAACAAAAGGTTCCCCATGGACAAGTAAAGGTCATTTTATCTTGATCTTCTAGGGCTATTTTGATTTGATTATACCCAGAAAATCCATCCATCAGTGATAGCATGCCATGTCCTGTCATCAATTCTACGATGATATCTATATTTGGCAAAGGAAAATCATCCTTAGGACAAGCTTTGTTAAGATCTTAGAAATCTGTGCATATGTGAATTTTGTTGTCAAGCTTTGAAACTGGTACTATATTGGAGATCCACTTGGCATAGTCAATGGGTTTGATGAATCCTGCATCTAACAACTTCTTCAACTCAACCTTTACCAATAGGGCGATATGGGGGTGCATTTTTCTCAACTTCTATTTGATTGGTTTAACTCTTAGAGGTAATGATAAGTGATGCATGATGATTTTTTGATCAATCCCTGGCATGTCAGCATATGACCAAGCAAAGTTGATTTGTATTTCTATGAAAAGTTTGAGAAAGCTTGGCTTTTCCCAGTTTGTCAAAGATGTCACTAGATGGATAGTCTTCACTGTCTCTTCATTGCCGATGTTGAAAGACTGTGTGGGTTCAATAAAGACTTTTGATCTTTTCTCAAAATTTTCTGGGAGAGTATCAAATCTTCCATCCTTTGACACCTCATAGAGGTTTTCGCCATTGGATGTGCTCTTTGTTTTTTACTTTTTCTGGATCTGACACTGCCATTGAATGGTTTTCAATATTAGATCTATTTCCTGTATTATTCATTTTGGAGCCTGAAGATTTGATACTCCTT
This sequence comes from Sequoia sempervirens, assembly GCA_007258455.2. NCBI lineage: Eukaryota > Viridiplantae > Streptophyta > Pinopsida > Cupressales > Cupressaceae > Sequoia > Sequoia sempervirens. The sequence goes on from VDFB02024055.1 coordinate 77,616, forward strand.
TGTGTGGAAGCCTTGTTATGATGTTCATTGGTGGAATCTATTTCTTGATCATTAGCATAGAGGAAACTAACAATGGCATCATCGTTTGAAAATGTGGGGATGTCAAATGGCTCAATTAGGTCCCAATCTATAAGCTCGGGATGTACTAAGGGTAAGAAGTCACCAAACTGGTTAAGATCGGAAATGGTAAGGGTTCTGATAGCAGTGTCTTCAATTTTTCCAATAGAAAAATCAAGATCTATAAGGTAACTCTCCTCTGAATTATCTGTTTCACTTCAAGTTGAATCGTCTTCACTAGAATCATCAAGGTGTTGCGATATGAATTAAAACAGTCTAGAACCTGACCCTTGTCCCTCTTCGAGTATGGGTGCATATTTGTGTACTACAACAATTTCCTTATCATGGCAGTACTCTTCTGATAGGGAATCCTACTCATATTCATTGGAATCAGTCTCATGCTCATCACTGGCTTGTAATTGTAGGATTCTTAAAACTACCTTTTCTTTTGTGTCCACTTTATAGCCCAACCCAGCCTTGTCTTTTGGATTGATTAAAATGGGTTGAATTGCCTCTACAATTCCCTCTTTCCTTTTGCCCACGAGAACTTTTCCTTCATATCCCATTTTTTCTAGGATAGTAAAACCTTTTCCATATTGAGTTGTCTATACATTTGCGACTGCTACTTGGGATTCTTCTTCATCTTTATAAAGCCAGTTTAGAACATCATTGTCTTATGCTTCATGAAACCTGATGTTTTCTTTTATAAATCATCAATCAAATTTGGTAACTAGTTGTGAGGTTTGTTGCGTTGAAATGGAGGGTTGCCCATAAAATTTTGGAGAAGACAAGTGTGAAAGACATAGGGACTGTTCAAAGAAGTATTCACCAACACCTTTATCTTTGATTTGAACCTTTTCATGAAATTGCTTTGACAAGGAATTCAATTGGGCTTCATGATTTGAGGAGGTGGAGAGAGCAACTTCTCTCTTCTCAGAATGTTTAGACATGGAACTAGATTGACCTTCTTGATGTGAGGCAATAACCAATGGTTTGGATGAAGAACTCATTTGGGTTTGATCATTGGAAGGAGTGGAAGTAGAAGATTCTCTATTATGAGGCACAAAAACATCCTGGATAGATTTTAGGGTATTGCAATACTGAGGACTATTTGAATATGTTGAAATGGTGATTTCTTGACCACCATAGGGAAATTTCAAGCATTGATGGTAGGTTGATGGAACTGCTTGCATTTCATGGATCCATGGGGGTATGTGCATGATCATCATGGAAAAAATAGGCCCTTAAGTGGTGATAAAATTCAAAAAAATTAGAGTTAGGAAACTTGACATAAAAAATTGAATAATTTATCTATATTATTTCAAAAATATGTAAGAATAGAATCGGTACCAAATTGAATGTAGTTTCTAAACTACTAGGCTTAATTTTTTATAAAAACTATTTGGTGAAAATTTGAAATTTCAATGCAAGAGCACTTAAATTTCAAAAAATAAGAAGTAGGTGTCTGTTTGACCACCCTAACCACAATAAAATGATAATATTTTTTTATAAGATTTTAGATATAAGTAGAGGACTCATGATGTGATGCATATTTTTTTGTAATTTTTTCCCAAGTAAATAATTAATTATGAATTTTTATTACAATTTTAAAAAAATATAAAAAATCGATGTCTAACCAAGAACTTAGTCAAAACTTCATGAAATTCATTTTTAATTTTTAATCCTATAATATGCAAAGCATAGAATGTGACGATGTTTTGGATTCCAAAAACAGGATATCGTTTGAAAGCTATAGATGTTTTTAAATTAGCCTATCAATGAGAACTTTAGTCATTCAAATAGAAAATGAATAATAATTATTAATTAAATTCAAAGTAAAGCATAATTTATATTGGTGGAAATATGAGAATCTCCTTTAAAACCCTTTCGTTTCATCAATTTTGGGTAAAAAAAATGATGTCAGCCACATACCCTACACATACCCATCATATCGCCACTTTTTGGCCCATCATGATCCTGTACATACCCATGGGCGACCCAATAGTATGTTATAGGTCAAATCCTTGTCTAAGACTTGGTAGATTACATCTTTCTGTATTGGTCCCACTTGAATAGGTAAAACAATCAATCCCTATGAAGATCTTTCCTCATCATCATATGCTTTTATGGTGATCGTTTTCCTTGAATCAATTGCATTCTCAAAGAATCCCAAAGCATGAACAAGCTTTAGAGTACATATATTCAGGCTAGCTCCTCCATCTATTAGGATGTGTTTGATGGGATGTTTATGAATTAGGACTTCAATGTGGAGAGCAACATTGTGGAGATGAGAAATGGATGCATCATCATTTTCGAAAACTGATAGGAAATTTGGTATGGTCAAATGTCCCACCATGGCTTTGAATTTACAAACTTCAAGATTAGTTGGTACTGTTGTGTCCACTAGGGCCTTTTCCAAGATCTCTTTGTGACCAGGAGAAATTTTGAGTAGTTCCAATATAGATATTTATGCAGGGATCTTTTGTAATTGGTTCACTATGTTATATTGATTGGATGATGTCACTAGGGTTCTGGATGAACTTCCTTTTAAAACGTATTTGGCCTGTGCTCTTGTGGTTGCATTCACTGGTATGTTGTCATGTTTCCCATTGATTTTATTGACATTGATTTGGATATCCATTGCAGTTACATCTAGTTTGATGTCATTGGTTTTGTTTTCAAGGACAATGATGTCTTGTTCTCATTTAATTGGAGTGTCATAGGTTGGATTATTGTTTGCAGTAATGTCCTGATGATCATTGGTTTCAATGGTATTCATTTGGTCTTATGCTACTGAAATATGATTTATGACAGTATCATGAACATAGTTTACATTCTTTCCATTGTTATTCATCGTAGATGATTCTCCTTTTTCATTGTTCGGCAATGGATTCTTAAATTCTCTGTGATCTACGTTTGTTTGGAGTCCCTTGATTTGCATGATTTTATTATCTATCAAGTCTTGTATTTTGTGTTTCAATTGCATGCAGCTATTTCTTTGGTGACCTTTGCATCGATGAAATTCATAGTAATAGGCATCATTCCACCATGACGATTTTACTTTTGGTTCAAAACCTTGAGTGTCAGATAACGTTATGAGGTTATTTTCAAGAAGTTCCCTCAATGCAGATTTGTATGATTCACCCAAAGGTGTGAATTTTCTGTGGTTTGATTGTATTTGATATGGTAAAGGTTTTGATGTGGTGTTACTTTGATTGTGACTGTTTTGATTGTTGGGTGGGTTGATATTTTGATTGGTGCCCTAATTGTTGTTTTGATCAGTTTTGGTGGTGGTTCCTGATAAATTGAAGATCAATTTTGCATTATGTGTTTCATTAGCACCATCATTGGCGTTCTTGTTTCTTGTCCAAAATTTGGGTTTCTCATTGCTGTGATGATTGGAAGAACTAGCATTGCTTGATCCTTTATTGTGAATATTTAATACCCCTCTTTTGACTAGAGCTTCTTCAATTTTGACATCGTTTTCTATCATTTTTTCGAAGCTAGAGGGACATTGCAATTGTAATCAATAGCTCTCATTTCATTGTTAAGGTTATTAAAAAAATATCCATCTTTTCTTGTTTTGGTATAGGACGAGCGTATCAAGAAAATAATCTTCTCCACCTTTGTAGGAATACGAGAAAAGATTCCCCTTGTTTCTGTTTGGTATTACAAAGGTCCTTCATGGTTATCTAATGTTGAATGTTATAGGAATATTGTGGGATGGATTTTTTAACAAGTGCTTGGAAGGATTTTATGCCTAGTTTTATTTTTGAAAACCATTCCATGTAGTGACCTCCTAAGCTATGAGGGAAGAGTCTCATTAGATGTGTGTCCTCATGAGCGGATTCAAGACTCATTGTTCAAAATTCTCACACATGGTCTATAGGGTCTGATTTTCCATTATATTTGTCATATTTTGGCAATTCACAATTTTAAGGAAATGGTATCATGTTTAACCTTCTAGCAAAGGGATAGGGACAAATATCTTGTAACAAGTATCTTTTTGGAGTCCCCCCTTGCATATCTTGTAGTTGTTGTTGAAGGTTTTGCATCTGATGGGTTAGAATAGCCATTTGATATGTGGGAGGTGTTTCAGTCTCATTTTTCTTTGGGGTTTTCTTCAATTTACTGATGTCAAAGTCACTAGTTAATTTGGCTCCTTGATTTTCCAACATCAAGAGGTATTTTTCCCCATCTTTCTCAAAGATTTGTTCTAGGAATTTATGGAATTTTGGATCTTGATTGGCTTGTTCTACTTCCTCTTTTGTTATCTCTTCTGCTTCATTTTGAGAAACCTTGTGAAAGGGATTTTCCTCTAGTTCTACCATGGTATTTTGAGATTCTGGTTCTTTGTCCTTAAGCTTTTGTTTTTGGGACCTTGTAAAAATGGTCATACAAGTTATGAAAGTTTGCTAAATTTTGATTGCTATTCGAGAGTACCCAAGGAATACCTAGGTTGAATAGAATAGTGAATTCTATTGATATAACCAAGGTGATAAAAATATGATTTAAAGTGTATTGTCTCAAGATGAAGGATGATGAATCCTAATGGGAAAACTCAACTTGATGATAAAATTTTGGGTTTTTGATGATGGGGAACTTTTTGGATATGTGATCAAAGTTTAGGTAAAAAGGGGTTTCACTTGGGGGAGTCAATTTTAAAATAGTTTTCGACTCTAAGGAATAATTTCAAACTTGAGAAGATTTTGTAATTTTGAGTTCCAATCATGAAATGGTGAGAAATTTCCTCTTTAGACAAGATGTTTGAATCTTTGGAAGAGTCTTGGATTTTGGAAATAGTAGAATAAGTACAAACCGAGGTTGTTCTTTGAAGCTTTTCTATAAAAGTTGAATAGCAATCTATCCCTGAATTCGTAGAGAATAGAAAGATGTTTTTGATGAGCCTTTGGACTAAGAGCTACAACTTTTGGTTTTCAAATTCTAATTTTTCATGAATTCATTAGATAAAGCACATGTTTAAGCTCCTTAGTTTATGAGGAATGATTTGAATTGGAAAAATATTCTAAATCTGGTTCCAAAATGTCGAATAAAGAACAATCCTAATTCTTTGTTTATGAATTTTGGTGAAAGCATCGTTATAGTTAGTGGAAGCGATGAAAGGTAGAAGCGCCACAAAAAATATTAGATACACCATAGAATGGCCGGGTTGTGCTACAAAATTAGGCGGATGCGCCAGAGAATAGCTCAAATGCACCACAATTTTTGGTCAATGTGTTGCAGGATTTGGCAGATGGACCACAAAATTTAGGAGATGCACTGAAAAATGGGGTGGATGCGCCAAAACAAAGGGTGGATGTGTTGGAAAAATTAGTGAAAGTGCTACATAAATCAATAAAAGTGCTAAACAAAGAATGCAACAATTTTGTTTCTAGTTTGCTTGATTTTTCTGGTGTTTGGTTAGAGGATAGTTTGTTCTAGATGATGTATTATGAATCACAGTTTTGTACTTTTCCAATGTGTGAGGTTTTGTTTGAATTTTGGTTTTAAAACACTTTGAAAAGAACAATAAAGCACAATGTACATTCCCTAGGGTTTTGAAAGACTATATTCTCTTGGATTCCATGTGGTTTTTACCCCAACCACACTTATTTTTAGTGGATGAATTTAGAAGCTCGACCACATGGGCTCCCCCTTACAATGCACTCACTTATCAGGTCAACCAAGCTTCCAGCCTCCATAAAACTCCCATGGCATGCTAATCATCTCTACTAAAAACTATGAGAATGTGGATGCCTTCACAATGACTGTTGTTGTACCAAGAGAATAGATAAAGGTTTTGGCCAAATCTATTACATGGGTTTTAGTAATGACTTTCCATTCATGGGGGATAACCCATGCGGTGATAGACCATTGTCGCCCTTCTCGTTAGGACTATCCTAGTGATATTGGCCTTTGTTCCAATACTCACATTTATATCTGGGCTGGAAATGCACTTGGCTTTAGCGTGTTGTCGGTTGGGTCGTTTCATTGGGTTAGTACTTTTTCCCCAAGGTAGGCCCTCTAGGATAAAAAAAAGTGAGAGAATATACTTGTAGTTCGATCAATCTTTATTTTGCATGAATAAAGAGAGAACCCATGCTGTATACCCTACTAACACTCACAAATTAACAAGAATGGGTCTGGCTTTTTGATCACCCAGTTAAGGGGAGAGCATATGCCTACCATTCAAAACACAACACGAATAATGAAAAAGGAATGGGTTTGGTTTTTTGATCACCCAATTAAGGGGAGAGAATATGCCTACCATTCCCATGCACAACAAACATGGTGTTCTTTCCTTGTTAATTAATCTATGTTCCTAATTTAAGCATAAAGGAAAGACATAAAATCCAACCCCTGCATCAAATTTATTAGTAGTTCTTCATTTCACAAGCATTTTGGAGTATTAGCAGTCTCTGATAGTTACGTTTCATGAAATATAGAAAACAAAAAAACCAACATCAGTTTTCATTCTCAGGAAAAATTATAGAAATAATTGAAAGTGCCATAACAGTAAGCAGAGGCGCCAAAAACACAAAAGCACCACATAATTAATGAAAATCACTAGAGAAATTGGCCAAAATGCCATAGAAGTTCATCAAAGTTCCATAGAGACTCCATGAAGTGCCAAAAAATGGCTTTGATGCATCGGAGAAATCCTTTGAAGCACCAGAATAGTCGGTGTACACACCAGAGAATCTTTTGGAAGTGCTAGATAATTTAGCATTTGCACCAGAAAAATACTCGTCTGAGCCTCTAAAACAAACTTTCCATAAAATATCAAAATAACAAGGGCTAGGCCCCACGGTGGGCACCAATTTATGTGTGTAATAAAATATGTGTGAATTATATCAAATTAACAACACACTTAGATGCAAAGCATTACAGTAAGGAAATCTAACTTAATCAAACATAATTTGATAACGTAGTTCCTTAAAAACATCCCATCTTCCTCTAATCTAAAATGTTCTAGTAATTATTCTCTCAGATCTTATTTGTGCATAAATCACGGGGATGTCATCTAAGAAAGGAGTGGCCTATTTATCTATAATGCAGAATCTAAGCCTACATCTATATGATTGAAGGATTTAGTTGGATGAAATGATGGAGTGACATGGTGAAATGAACTGATGTATACAAAATGGTATCAAAGTAAATAGTGCAGAATTAAGCTAATGACAATGAGATGAAAATGGTCCTATATGTTGAATTAAACTAGGAAATATCTAAAGGAGCCATGATTCAAAGCAAATTGATAAACTATTCTAGAATGCCAAATTGAAAATGCAAACTAAGCTCTTAAAACTTGAATGAAATCCTGCATAGTGATGCTATGCAAATGCTCCTTATGCAAAAAAGTTGTAAATGCACTGATACATTTTGGTATTTTTTTCGACGATGGGTCGTCGGACTATTATCGATTTTGGATTTGCATGAACGCGTCTTTGCCCAACATCATCAGTCGCCTACCTTGATCATTCTTCAAAATCAAAAAAATTCGCCACAATAATAACGACGAATAGCCGTCAGAATTCCGACGACCCGTCATCGAAAAAAATACCAAAATGTATCAGTGATGGGCCTTAGTTTATAGATTTTTCCAAGGAATTGGGTGAGTTGGCAGCCATGAACAATCGAGATTTGATCTAGAGAAATCGACGGTGAAGAATGAGAAGGATGGAGAAAACAAGGCAATTGCTCCCTTTAGTAAAACCATCTTGCCCAGTGTAAGAAGGAATCATTTGAATGAAGGAGTCATGTGTCCTGAAGGTGGTTAAAATTGTTGAGAACAAATATCCATTTTAGAAAATAAGAATAATTATTTTCATGTGACACATGGTGATTTGGAGGGTGAGGTGGAAGGTAGTTAGAGAAATATGTAGAAATGTGATGAAATTCAAATTTAAAAATTCCAATTAAATGAGAGGGAATCAATTAAAATAAAAAAAATTATTTAGATTTTTTTATTTCAACTAAATCGTGAAGAGGGCGAATTAGAATAGAGGAATCAAGAGAATACGAACTATGTAAGTAAATGTGCAATTTATTTATATAGTAGAGGAATAAAGATTTCATTAATTAAATAATCGATATTTAATTACTATTCTCCAGATCAATTTTGGATGTATACAATAATAATAAAATTAAATTTATTTAAAATTATACTTTTTGGGAAGCTTATAATAAGGACTACATACTTGCAAAAAATAAACTTTAAATGAATTCATTTGATATCCCAAAAGGTAAATCAAAAGTGGTTTTTTATCAGCATTTTGATAGGTGTAAAGGAGACTCTGTTATAGGTATGGTTTAAAACTAGCGAGGTTCTATCCAAGGGGGTTTGATCTAAGGTAGTTAGATCAAACCCTATTCAATTGAAATCCTTTAAATGGAAATTTTCAAGGCTTAAATCATTATATTTTCTAAAAATATGTGATTTTAGCAAAAAATAGGATCTCTCAAAAATTGTAAACCAGTATTATGGGATCACCCATTAGCCAACATTTTTGTCACACTAGGATGTCTTGAGTAGGGTGCTTCATGAACTTCTTTCCACATAATATTTCTCAACTCTTTAGAGTCAGGAACATACATCCTTCCCTTATACCTATGCAATCCATTGGGTTCAAAATGAAATCCTTCATAACTTGAATCTTGTGGATTATTTGTGATTTCTTTCTTAAATTGCAAATAGTACTCATCCTCCTTGCATATCTACAATACTTGGCCTTTAAAGTCAAATTGGATTGTCACTATCGAGGCAATATTTCTTCTACGATTTAAGGCATCGGCAACCCAATTTTCTTTTCCCTTGATGTAACTAATATTGAAGTCATAATCAGATATCAACTCCAACCATCTTCTCTTCCATGCATTCAAGTTAGGTTGAGTGAATAGATACTTCAACCCATGATGATCGTTTTTCATCTCAAAGGGCTTTCCCAACAAGTAATTCCTCCACATTTGTACTGCATGAACCATTTCTGCTAATTCTAAATCATGGGAAGCATAATTTTGTTCATAAGGTTTCAAATTTCTTGATTCATAAGCAATTACTTGCCCTTCTTGCATTAAACCTCCACTTTAGCCTTCTCTCAATGCATCTATGATAACAGTGAAGTCATCCTCAGGATTTGGTACTTTCAAAATTGGAGCAATAGTCAACTTCTCTTTAAGTAGATCAAATGTTGCTTGGAATTTTTTTGTTCGCTCAAACTTCTTGCCTTTCCTCTGCAAAGAAGTAACTGGGAAAGCTATTATGGAGAAGTTTGCAACAAACTTCCTGTAATATCCTACCAAACCCATAAAACTTCTTACCTTAGAATATTTTTTAGGTACTGGCCATTCTAACACTATTTTGATCTTGGTTGGATCAACTAAGATACCACCCATAGATATCACATGTCCAAGGTACTGAACTTTCTTTTAGAAGAAAGTACATTTAGAGAGTTTTCCATATAAATTATATTCTCTTAGTCATTGTAGAACTATCTCCAAATTCTTGCAATGGTCCTCCTCATTCTTTGAATAAATTAGAATATCATCCAGGAAAACCAAAAAAAACTTATCTAGGCAATCCCTAAATATGTTGTTCATAATATTCATAAATGTTGTTGGCACATTAGTTAGTCCAAATGGTAGGATTGTAAACTCATAATTCTTGTACCTCATTCTAAAAGCAATCTTGAAGATGTCCTCATCTTTGATTCTTACCTGGTGGTATCCAAATCGTAGATCAATTTTAGAGAACATGACTCTTCGTATTTGATCAAAAAGGTCATCAATGCGTGGCAATGTATATTTGTTCTTTATCATAACTTTACTAAGCATCTGATAATCTATGCACAACCTCAATGTACCATCCTTCTTCTTTACAAAAAATATTGGTGCTCCCGAAGGTGATACACTTGGTCTTATCAGTCCCTTAGATAATAGTTCATCTAGTTGTACCTTAAGCTCTATTAACTCAATTGTTGTCATTCGATAAGGCACTTTGTAAACAAGTTCTGATTTAGACATTATCTCTATGGGGAAATAAAAAATCCTTTTTTGTTGGTAGTCCAGGTAATTCTTTTGGAAACACATCCACAAGCTTTCATAGGATAGGATACCTTTATGGATATCTATTTCTCCAATTTCCATCATTTCACCTTTTTCTACCTCTTGATAATCCTTTGACCATAATTGATCATACCATCTTGAGAAACTAATGAACCTTATATTCCTCAAGCTTTTCCATCTTTATTTCAAAAAGCTTATATCCTTTCTTCTTATCCCTAAGCAGTTGCATAGCAAAAATTTGATGTAACTTGACTTCCCTAGGTATCCCTTGCAATATCACTTGGTTACCTAAATCATCCAAACACTCTACAATTTTGGCATGAAAATCTACCTTGACTTTATGCTTCGAAATCTAGTTCATTCCTAGGATAATGTCATAGGATCCTAAGGGTGCTTGATAGGGTAGGGTTGGATGGAACACTCACTGTTCCATGCTCTAGGTCTCACCTTGGTGAACCCCTTTGGTGTCACTCTCCACCACCTTAACCTATAGGCCCTAATTCTTGTTAGGCACCCCTAGTTCTCCTGGCCAACCCTACTATCATCTCCATTTCCCTAATCAAGCCAATCTTGGTGCTCTCTCTACCATTCTCTCCTTAGCCCTTAATCTTCCTAAAGACTAGCTAAATCTCCAACCTTCACTAACTCGATGCAGGGGTGTGTGATGTATCTCATGGCTTCAAGACCATCCTCCTAGGGTTCTTGATCATCCACCAATCTCCAATTTTCCATCGCTCTCACCAAACCCTCTTCTAGGGTTAAAAAGGCTACTAGCCCTTGAGCCCCAATTAGGTCTCCTAACCTGAGAAAACTGGAAACCACTCTAAAACCCTATGAATGACCTAGGATCTTTTCTTTGAGTTTGTGTTTCCTATGCCCACACCTTGAAGATTTTTGGGGTTTGGAGCCTGTATTGTCTGTACACTACCCTAGCCACGAACTTAGCACTTTTAGGCTTGTTTTAAGCCAATTTTTTACCTTTTGTTTGTGAGCAGTCAGTTGATTCTTCCTCCATGCGGTCTGTCAGGGCTCTATCCTTCTTTCCAAGCCTCTGGAAGGCCTCCTTCATCCACCACACACCTTGGTTTTCCAGGGGATTGACACCCCTGCAACTTTAGTGCTTGTTTTTCACTGTCTTTCTTAGCCAAGCACTATCAAGCTCGCCTAGGTGAAGACTTTCTCCATGATTCTTTGACTCCCACAGACTTCTAACCCTAACCTATTTACATACATGGAGCTTATCCACATTCCAAACAAGCCCGTACTCTAGGTACAGTGGTATTGTAAGCTAAAACCTCATCTTCCACAATCTACCAGTCAGAACATCAATTAAAGAAAGAACAAAGTATTTACAAGATAACTTGAAAATGAATAACCTGCTATCTACTATTCCAAACAATGCTTGAAAGACTATTTCACTACATTCTAATCTATACAAAATACCATGATCAATCCATTAACCCACTAATTCAAAAATAGGAACAAAACATGAAATGCACACTCAAATATCATTGTTTTCTTGATTTCAAAACTAATTACAAACTCAAATGATTCCAACCTCAGGACCTGGTCAAGACACACCTTATAAAGGTTCATAAAGTGGTTACTTTTCCCCTTGGTCAGACATAACCACCACATTAGGCCAAAATTGCACAAATGCAACATTTAGGGCTTTATTTCCAATTCCTAGTGAACCCTAGTGGAAACAAGTTGCTAAACTCATCCATTCTACCATGAGCTACTGATCAACCTTCCTCCTAACATGTTCTAACACATCTAACTCAAAACTAAAAGTTCAACATGACCTTAAAGCATTAAAACCACAAAATTTCATCCTAGGCTCACAAATTTGCCTAGTGCTACCTAATGCTTCCTAGGTGCTCCTGCACCATTCTCCCCCTGCCTGCCCAAACACTAAGGAATGGAAGGAGAGATCAATTACAAGTCAATACCAAACTTCTTGAGCTGATCTTCTTGTACCCATGTGGCTTTTGATTCATGCTTGTTCTTCCACTTGATAAGGTGCTCCATGTACAGCTTATGCCTTGTAGACTTTTACACTCTTGACTCCAGGATTCGTTCTGCTCATTGCTTGTTTGGAGTAGGTAGGGGTATGTTGCTTAAATCCTTGAAGATTTCCCTGTTGTTTTGATCCAAATCCTTGTCTGATCCCTTGTACTTGATCAAATCAGCTATATTGAAAATTGGTGAGATTCCTAAACCGGTAGGTAACTCTAACTTGTATGCATTTTTACCATACTTGGATAAAATCTTGCATGGTCCTACTCTTTTCATTTTCAACTTGGTTGAAATTCACTTCTGCAACCTTGACTTGTTAAGGTGGACCATGACATAGTCTCCTACTGCAAATTGCACATCCTTCCTTAACAAATCTACCTTCTCCTTCAACTTTTGTGTAGCCTCGGTGACTATCTTCTTCACTTGCTCCTGAATCTCTTTCATGGTTTGACTGAAGTCCTCTGCATGTCCACTTCTATGGTCCATAGCTCCAAGATCTTTGAGCTCACATATGCCTCTTGGGTGTATCCCATACACAACTTCAAAAGGACTCTTCCCTGTGGTCCGGTTCACACTATCATTGTAAGCATACTCAACTTGTGAGATAACCATATCCCATGTATGTCCATACTCCTTAGTTAGGCACCGTAGAAGGTTACCTAGCACCCTGTTAACCACCTCTGTTTGACCATCGGTTTGAGTATGGTAAGCTGATGCAAATGACAGGTTGGTACCCAATCTACTCCATAGAGTCTTCAAAAAGTGACTCATGAACTTCACATCCCTGTCTGAAACAATGCTTAAAGGCAATCCATGGATCCTTACAACTTCCTTGAAGAAGAGATGAGCTATGTAACTAGCATAATGAGTAGTTTTGCAAGGGATAAAATGACTCATTTTGCTAAATCTGTCCACTACTACATAGACACTGTCAAAACCAGTCTTGGTCTTAGGAAGGCCTACCACAAAATCCATGCTTACACACTCCCATGGTCTATTAGGAATGGGTAGGGGTTGATATAGACCAGCATTACTAGCTCCTCCCTTAGCTTTCATACACACAACACATTGTTCCACATACTTTCTAACATCTCTTGCCAACTTAGGCCAATAATAGAATCTTTGCACTAGTTCTAAAGTATTGTTGATGCCAAAATGTCCACTAAGACTTCCATTATGCTTTTCCTGAATGAGATTTTCCCTCATTGACCCTCTTGGAACACATAACTGATTTCCTTTAAACAATAACCCACTTTGTAATGTATACTCTGAGTATTGGCTATGGAAATGGTTCTCAAAGTTAGAACATACCTTATAGACCTTTGAAAAGTCTTCATCTTCCCCATAGAGATCTTTAAAACTGTCAATCCCTATGCTCTTCACTTGTATCTCTTGCACTATCAACAACCTCCTGCTCAATGCATCTGCTACTTTTTTTAGCTATCCCTTCTTGTGCTTGATGGTGAAGGTAAAAAGCTTGGATGTATTCCATCCACTTCAAGTGTCTATTGCTCAACTTCTCTTGGGTATTCATATAGCTAAGTGTCTGATTGTCGGTAAAGACTACAAATTCCTTGGGTAGAAGGTAATGCCTCCACTTCCTAAGTGACTGAACCAAAGCATAAAGTTCTAAGTCATAGGTTGAATGCTTCTTCTTTGATTCATTGGGATTCTCACTAAAGAAGGCTATAGGCCTTCCCTCTTGACTTAACACTCCTCCTACTGCAACTCCACTAGCATCACATTCCATAGTGAACAACTTGTCAAAGCTAGGTAATAAGAGAATAGGTTGAGTTTCCACCTCTTGTTTCAGTTTCTCAAACCCTTTCTCAGCTTCTTGAGTCCACACAAACTTAGTTTTTAAACCACCCTTGACTTTATCTAGGACTGGTGCACAGATACCACTAAAGTTCCTTATGAATGTTCTATAAAATTGAGCCAAACCATGGAAACTTCTTACCTCAGTCCCTGTGGTTGGTGTAGGCCAGTTTAGGATGGCTTCCACCTTGCTTGGATCCATCTTCAATGATCCTTGGGATACTACAAACCCCAAATACACAAGCTCCTATTTGAAGAACTCACATTTCTCTAGATTGATGGCTAACTTCTCTTCTTGCAATCTTCTAAGAACCATCTCCACATGCTTTAGGTGTTCTTCTGCAATCTTACTAAAGATGAGTATATCATCTAGATATACTACCACAAATATCCCTGTAAAGTCCTTGAGCACCTCATTCATGAAACTCATGAAAATGCTAGGGGCATTAGAGAGACCAAATGGCATCACTCTCCATTCATATAACCCATCATTTGTCTTAAATGTTGTCTTCCACTCATCACCATCCTTAATTCTAATCTGATGGTATCCACTCTTGAGATCCAACTTTGTGTAGTATTGAGCTCCTCCAAGACAATCCATTAAGTCTTCAATTCGAGGAATAGGGAACCTATACCTAATCGTGATCCTATTTATTGCTCTAGAATTAGTGAATAACCTCCATTTACCTCCCTTCTTGGTTGCCCAGACTACCGGTACTGCACATGGGCTGATGCTCTTTTGAATTTATCCTTGATCCAACAACTCTTGCACTTGCCTAGCTACCTCTAGATTCTAATCCGGTGTAAGCTTATAAGCTACTTTGTTAGGCAATGAGGCTCTAGGTATGAAGTCAATTTGATGACTTATGGCTCTCTTTGGTGGTAGAGTTGCAGGTGCACCATTACTTACAATGTCCTTGAACTGATCCAACAACTTTAGGACTGCTCCGGGTATGACTATCTTTTCAGCCTTGTCTTCTTCTTTAGGTTGTAACATAACCACATATCCTTCACCCCCTTGATGTAGGTTGTTAAGGAAATCCTTCCCACTACTCAACATGACACTTGGTGTCTTTGACTGTCCCTCTTCTTCTTCTGACAGTGACTGCAACTTGAAAGTCTTCCCATCCTTCTCGAAGGAAATGCTATTCTCTTTCCCATCATACGTGGCACTTCTGTCATACTGCCATGGTCTTCCCAATAGTAGATGGCATGCATCCATGGGTAAAACATCATAAACTAACTTATCCTTATACCCTCCAATGGAAAACTCCACTGTTACTTGCTCATTCACTAGAACACTATGCCCTTTGTGAGCCATGTTACCTTGTAGGGGTTAGTGTGGGGTACCTTTTTCATTTTTAGTTTCATTACTACTTCTTCTGAGATGATATTGTCTATTGAACCTGAATCTACAATGACCTTGCATACTTTACCAAGTATCTTGCACTTCACTCTAAATAGAGCTCTTCTTTGTTTTGGTTCTTCCTTGACCGGTTGTCTGATCAACACTCTTCTAAACATCAGATTCTCTCCCATCTCAGATTCAATGTGACTTAACTCAGGTGAATTAGGACTCATGGTGTCCTCTTGTGCATAAGCCAATCTCTTCTCATTGCTTGATGAAGATGCTTTCTCCGGACACCTATAAGCTGGGTGTCCAACTTGACCACAATGGTAGCATTTCATGTTTGCAAAGTATGAATTGTTCCTACTTGCTCCTCTTCCTCTAGTGGATCCTCCTTGAGAACCTCTACCTCTGTTATACCCTCCTCTAGAAGGTGTTTCATTGCAATGATCTATGGATTTAAACTCTCCTTGGTTTCTTTGGTCATTGCCTCTACCTTGGTAGCCACCTCGCTGTCCTCTTTGATCTCTTTGATCTCTGCCTTTACCTATGCTCTTAGAAGTTTTTTCTTGTTTCCTCTTGCTTCTTTCCTCAATCTTTATAGCTAATTGGTAACATTGGTGTACTGTCTTGGGACTTAGAAGAGTCATTTCCTCTTGAATGTTCCACTTCAAGCCGTTAAGATATCTAGCCACCTTGAGACTTTCATCCTCTGTCACATTAGACCTCATGCAAAGTTTTTTGAAACTCCTCAGTATAAGAGTTCACATCTTGGTCTCTTTGCCTCAAGCTCTGTCTTTTCTTATGCAACTGAATTTCATAGTCATCTGGCATGTATGCTTCTCTTACCTTGGCAACCATTCCCTTCCAAGTAGAGATAGGTTGCTTGCCTTCCTTTTCCCTCTCTGTCTGAATGAAATTCCCCCATGTCAAGGTAG
The DNA here is from genome assembly GCA_007258455.2 of Sequoia sempervirens. Taxonomy (NCBI): domain Eukaryota; kingdom Viridiplantae; phylum Streptophyta; class Pinopsida; order Cupressales; family Cupressaceae; genus Sequoia; species Sequoia sempervirens. Next base: position 93,861 of record VDFB02024055.1, read on the forward strand.
AACTCTTAACCTTGATTTGGATTACCTTTACCTTTTGTGCTTCTATGACCCTATCACACCTCAAAATGGTTTTTGATTCTCTATCCAATCACAACTAAATCAGCTTCCATTTTTCCACTAAATAGTGGTATGCCTTCAAGTGCTTTTCAACTCAAATCCTTCAATGCTTTCAAGAAAGGCTCTTCTTTCAAAACAGGGTCAGGTTCAGGGGTCTTGTCTTCCTCTGCAACCTCTTCTTCCTTTGGTATCCTTCCTTCTAACTGCGCGCCCTCATTACTTGCTCAAATTGGGCTATTATTTCCCTCAATAGCCTATTGTCTTCCTCCTGCTCTTCAACCATCTTAGCCAATTTGCATTTGTCACCATGATGGTAGAATCACTAGACTCAACCTCTGACATATATTATTCTATCCCAAATCTTTTACTTGCTTTGATACCAATTTGATAGGGTAGGGTTGGATGGAACACTCACTGTTCCATGCTCTGGGTCTCACCTTGGCGAACCCCTTTGGTGTCACTCTCCACCACCTTAAGCTATAGGACCTAATGCTTGTTAGGCACCCTTGGTTCTCCTAGCCAACCCTACTATCATCTCCATTTCCCTAACCAAGCCAATCTTGGTGCTCTCTCTGCCATTCTCTCCTTAGCCCTTAATCTTCCTAAAGACTAGCTAAATCTCCAACCTTCACTAACTCGATGCAGGGGTGTGTGATGTCTCCCATGGCTTCAAGACCATCCTCCTAGGGTTCTTGATCATCCACCAATCTCCAATTTTCCATCGCTCTCACCAAACCCTCTTCTAGGGTTAAAAAGGCTACTAGCCCTTGAGCCCCAATTAGGTCTCCTAACCCGAGAAAAGTGGAAACCACTCCAAAACCCTCTGAATGACCTAGGATCTTTTCTTGGGGTTTGTGTTTCCTATGCCCACACCTTGAGGATTTTTGGGGTTTGGAGCCTGTACTATCCATACACTGCCCTAGCCACGAACTTAGCCACGAACTTAGCACTTTTAGGCTTGTTTTAAGCCAATTTTTTACCTTTTGTTTGTGAGCAGTCAGTTGATTCTTCCTCCATGCAGTCTATCAGGAATCCATCCTTCTTTCCAAGCCTTTGGAAGGCCTCCTGCATCCACCACACACCTTGGTTTTCCAGGGGATTGACACCCCTGCAACTTTAGTGCTTGTTTTTCACTATCTTTCCTAGTCTGGCACTGTCAAGCTCGCCTAGGTGAAGACTTTCTCCATGATTCTTTGACTCCCACAGACTTCTAACCCTAACCTATTTACATACATGGAGCTTAGCCACATTCCAAACAAGCCCGTACTCTAGGTACAGTGGTACTGTAAGCTAAAACCCATTCTTCCACAATCTACCAGTCAGAACATCAATTAAAGAAAGAACAAAGTATTTACAAGATAACTTGAAAATGAATAACCTGCTATCTACTATTCTAAACAATGCTTGAAAGACTATTTCACTACATTCTAATCTATACAAAATACCATGATCAATCCATTAACCAACTAATTCAAAAACAGGAACAAAACATGAAATGCACACTCAAATATCATTGTTTTCTTGATTTCAAAACTAATTACAAACTCAAATCATTCCAACCTCAGGACCTAGTCAAGACACACCTTATAAAGGTTCATAAAGTGGTTACTTTTCCTCTTGGTTGGACATAACCACCACATTAGGCCAAAATTGCACAAATGCAACATTTAGGGCTTTATTTCCAATTCCTAGTGAACCCTAGTGGAAACAAGTTGCTAAACTCATCCATTCTACCATGAGCTACTGATCAACTTTCCTCCTAACATGTTCTAACACCTCTAACTCAAAACTAAAAGGTCAACATGACCTTAAAGCATTAAAACCACAAAATTTCATCCTAGGCTCACAAATTTGCCTAGTGCTACCTAATGCTTCCTAGGTGCTCTTGCACCAGTGCTACATAAAGGTTTGCCTCCATAGAAAAACAAGGTAGCTCAATCCTAGCTTCGAACAAACATTGTTCCACCATTGCTCTTCTCTAGTTTGTATATTCTACAAACCATGACTTTTCCATGAAACCAACTTCCCTAGATATTTTCTTTGATATTCTAGGTGAAACAAAAATTTTAGTAGCTCTAGTATCTATAAGTATGGAAATGGGTAAGCCAAATAAAATACCTGGAGTCTACACTAGAGTCACTTGATAGGGTATGTGCAAGATCATCATGCAAAAAACAGGCCCTTAAGTGGCAAAAAATTTAGAAAAATCAGTGTTAGGCAACTTGATGTAAATATTTAAATAAGTTATCTATATTATTTCAAAAATATGTAAGAATAGAATTTGTAGAAAATTGAATGTAGTTTCTAAAATACTAGGTTTATTTAAAAATAAATAAAATCTATTTGGTGTAGTAAATTTGAAATTTAATGTAGTAGTACTTAAATTTCAGTGGAAAAATAAGCAAAGAAAAGTCCTGCCCTGGACCACCCTAACCATAATAAATGATAGTATTTTTTAAAATATTTTATATATAAGTAGAGGACCATGTCCGATGTGATGCATATTTTTTGCAATTTTCCAAGTAAATAATTAATTATGAATTTTTTATTACAACTTTTAGAAAAATATAAAACTCGGGTTTATCCGACTAATCTTTAACTTGGTCAAACTTCTCAAATGAAATTTAATTTTTCTTTTTTAACTTCTATAGTATGAGAAGCTATTGTAATGCACTACGTTTCGTGATTCAAAAAATATGATAATCACGCTTTTGAAAGTTATAGATGTTTTTTCTAACTCTCTATCGATCAGACTCTTAGTCGAATTTAAAAAGAAAGTTCGAATAATAATTATTTATTAAATTCAAATTAAATCATAATTCTTATATTTTTGGAAAGTCGAGAATCTCCTAAAACCTTTTTCAAGCTTCATTAATTTTGGGTAAAAAGTCAGTCACCACATACTCTATATTATTGCTACTTTTACACTCATGATCCCGCATTAATTTGGGCTACTCAATTTACTTGATCGTCCAAAGCAACATCATGAATCGTCTATTGGAACACCGCTTGCTAGGAAGGAAGTGGGTTTCCATAAGGTCGTGACCCAGAAGGCTTATTGGGATAATTTGAAGCATAATTGTCCCCTCCACATGTGAAACATCTCGTTGTTTCTCCTTTCTTCCTTGTAGGTGCACTAGGTTTACTAGTATTACTTCCAACATTGTTCACAAGTACCACTATTGAAATTATTCCTTCTATGTTCCTTCCTTGATTCTCTTCCATTATTTTGGGATCCCTTATCCCATTGCTTCTAAAAATATTGCACCCCTTCAAACTTACTTGGAGTTGGTTTAACTTGAGCTCTTATGAAATTATTACGGTTCCTATTCTCCTGGAAGATGGAGATGGCTTTGAGCTTTTGCTTCTGCTTAACAGCCTTCTCATACACTAGATCCATAGTGGTTGGACCATGAACATATACCTCACCCCCAATCTAACTATTAAGCCCCATGATAAATTTCCTTATGCAAAAGCGTTCATCCTTCTGATACATTGGTACATAATGTAACAGGTGGGTAAAATTTTCCCATACACATTTATTGTCATCTCTCCCTACCTTAGATTTTGAAAATCAGTAAGTTTCTAGTCGAAAAAGAGTTGAGGTAACAATTTTTTCTGAAATATTTCCATAAACTCATTCCATGTAAGTTTTAGAGAACTAAGACTAAGTTCCATTTTCTTGTTCATCCACCAATTATAGGCTTCTCCTGCTAACTGATAGGCTCCCCATATTGATTTCTTGACCTCAAAATAGTTTATGATCTCAAAATATTTTTCCATTTGGATCAACCATGCCTCAGCTCCTTCCCTATTGGTACTATCTTCAAATTTGGGTGGGGTTATTTTCCTCATGGTCCTAGGAAGTTCAGTGGCCACACGCTTCCTACTAGTTCCTTCAAATAAAGAAAGTGACTTCTCTTTCTCATGTTCATGGGTTTTATCATGATTGTGAGAATTTTCTCCCTCACCATCATTAATTGATACTTCCTACTCTACTCTATCTTTTACCCTTACTTCTTGCTCAAGATTCCCCAACCTTGCATTGGTTTAATGAATGATTTCCAAAATTTGAGCCAATTTAGCTTCATCACCCATTGGACCTTGTCTGACTTCTTGACTCCCTCGAGGATTGGTCCTTGTTCTCACCATCTTTGCAAGAAAAGTGTTATACCTGAAGGTTCATCTTTATTAGATTCAATCATGTGCTTACTATCTTATGGACAACATTTAAATGAGTATTCATTTGCACATAAAATAAATTTCAGATAAGATTTGAACACAAGCTTTTAATAAACACATGATTTTATTATTTTTGAGGATCTCAAAATCCTTTCAATTACATAGAGTGACTATTTAGATAGTGAAGTGGAGAGTATCCCTCAGATTCACTCTCCAACACATAACTTAATGGGGTATACCCTATAGATTTTTGCTCCTCTCTCATTTGTTCTTCTCTATCCTAAAATGGAAAATAACCTTTGGATTTATCATCCAATATATAGTTGCGGGGAACATAACCCTATGATTCATTACTTGATTAAATTACAATCACTTCCAACATCAAAAGAACTCTAGGGTCTGTGAATATGAATTTTGTACTAACACTCCCTTCCGAGGACATATCCCTGGAAAGTGACAAGGAATCAAACTTTTTTGGTTAAATTGGAGGTAAATAGTTGAAATTGGCTTCCTCCTTCATCCTTCTCTTTACTTAACTAATCCAAGAAAGAGCGTGACTAAAGGTTTCATCATCGCTTAACTAGACAACATTATCATAGTTGGTACCCTCTATCATATGAACAGTGGCCTCTTTTTCCTTCTTGTCTTTCAGGTAGCACTCATTTCCAATTATTGACTTTCTTGTACTTAACCTTCAAATGCACCATTCTGGCTCAAGAATTTACAAACATTAGTATTATACAATGTTGGATGGAAAGTATGATGAGCACATAGGTTCCAGATCTAAACTTGATAGCTTTGATACCATGTGTAACATGCCAATTATTCACGCAAGTAAATTTCCTAGGTTTTCACTTTCAAGTAAATAAACTATGATTCAAACTAGTGTAATAAATTTTTTCTTTTCCATAGAGAGATAGAATGAACATAAATGACAAAAAAAACCATTCATTGATTTCATTTCCAATATAATAATCAGCATGTTACAATATTTCCAAGATTGTAAACAATTACATATATTGCTCAACCGAGCTTCAAACCAATAGATATAGATGGTCTAGGAATCTTCTTCAAAACTTGATCACCGGTTGAGGAGGAGAAGCATCACTCAAGCACTTTTCCACCAACCATGGACACATATGCGATCCCCCGCACATCTATCATTGAATAGATGGCCCTACCCTTCAATGAAGAGATTGGTGAAGAAACCTTGTAACTTTAACCTTAATGAGCTTAGTGTTGTGCCCTACATAACTAGAACTTATAGACCTTACAATCATGATCTAGCATGCATAAAAAGGAACACAATGAACTAATAGTGGAGCCAAATGCAAACACACTAATTTGGCCAAAGTATTCTCACTCAGCACTTCGAGTGATAATCATCCTATTCACATACACTACCCTAGCTTGTTCTAACTTTATACCATTATATCTATGCATAGGTAAACCTTCAATAGGTAAACATTAACCTCATATTTGAACTATTCCCTTTTCCCAAATCTCAATGGTACATCTACCAAATGAACATAAGAAAAAGCATAAGTTACCCCCCTTCAATGGATAACCTAACCCTAGGTATAACTCATAAGCTTTCTAAGTCCACAAAACAATTTTTACATAAAATAACTTAACAAGCTATTCCCAATTCGTCAATCCTAGTATGTAATACTATAGACATTAATCAATCACTACTTAATATGGAGTAAATACAAACACTTATATGGAAATCATGTCAACAAGACCTTTCCTCTTTTACAAGAAAATAGACTATTACACTTTTTCAAGAAAACGAGTGGGTAAAAGTACAAAGCTATGTCACACTTTATAAAGGAAACAACCAACACTGATCCAACTTTTAAACTTGAATCATTAAAAGGTGGCATATATGTTTTGAATTTTGAAATGATATAAACTAGTAAAATATGTATTTTTTAGTATATTTTATGTTCATATTTTATTATTTTAAAAAAAATTTATTTTAAACAAGTTTTTAATAAACACACCATGTAATTTGAAAGTTTATTAAAAACGCCTCGAAATGAAGTTGTGTACTTGAGCCCCTAAACTTTTATAGTATTTTTTTTTTCTTTCAATTTTTTTGTGTATTTATAACTTCGAAACCTTTTAGTGTATGGATATATTTTTTTCCAATTTTGATAAACGTGATATTTTAAATAAATATTAAAATGTGTGTGTGAATTAAAAATAGTTGTTACCAACGAAACTTAACTTTCATGGCTGAAATACTTAATTCAACATAGGAAAAAATTATACCATCTTGAAATAGATTCTTTTATTTAGTGCATCATTTAAAAAAAAAAAAAATTAATAAGTTTTAGTATTTTTCCTTGGCATGGTAATCAACTAATATTTTGCGTTGATAACCTACTTTTAGTAAGAAATAAAATATAAAATATAAATAATAATTAAACTATTAAAATACATATATTTTTGAAAACTACACTTATGGATCTACAAAAGGGTATTTTAATATTTTTTTAAAATGTTATTTACATTAGTAGGAGTTATTGAAACTTCAAGTTTTTCAAATGATTTTATTTTTTTGGTAAATTGAACTCAAAGTGGTGCTTCATATATTTTTGACCAACAATTTAGTTGAAAAAGTTGTGGAAGTATCTAACTTAGCTAGAATGAATCATACTAGATCATATGTTTGACCCAAATTGATTTTTAGTTAGAAATACTTAAATTTAGTTGTGCTGATAAGTTGGCTGAAAGTGTGACACAACTTTGTGCTTTTACCCAAGTGCAATTCCTAAATAAACATACAAGGAAAACAATCTTTCAGATATAAGATAAAACATAATAAGAATAGAATTCCATGCCTACTAATCACTTAATCCAATCAACTCTTCGGACCTCTAGCTTGGCCTCCTCTTTTAAAAATCAACTTAGCAACCTGTTGTTCATGTTTTGCACATATGCCCCACCATAGGCAAGGACCCCCATATTTTTTCTCTTGGCGGTTCGTTCCTGCTCCTATTGGGCCATTTTTGCTCCTTCCTCAGTTTGCATGCCCCTTTCCTAGATTCCAAGTGGGTCACATGCCTTAGAATGATCAAATTCTCTTTGACTAGATTCACCTACCTGAATTTCGCTAAGTCTTTTGCTTTTGCAGAACTTCGCTTGCAGGTTTCCCTTGGTCTTTTTTCGTGACATCCTCCAAGCCTCGCAGATCCGTAGCTTCAAGTCACCTCATGCAGGTCACCGCTCATGTTTCACTGTTGAGTGGCGACTGACGCCCAACTTCCACCTACATGGCGGGATCCGCACTTAGTTTCTCCGTCTAAACCTTGATCAAGCATCCAAATGAGCATGAGATTCCACAACTCACCTAACCTGGGTCCGCCATACAAAGAAATCAATGCATGCCACTAATGGAAATTGGCCTATAAACGTTGCTCCTAACCCTTCATTTTACTTGGAGAATTCAAATCTAGGGAGAAACAAAGTCCCCCCTTCCTTTTTCCACCTTTTTCCTTGTTCCTAATGACTTGGTCCCTAATTGCTTGATTCGCTTTTTCCTTCATTTTTTGACTTTGGGGACAAGTTGCCTATGGATTTGGGATGTTTTTGTGATACCTAAGTGAACTGCCAAGGTTTCATTAAGTTTTGGGAAGTTGTAAAAATTTCATGTTAGGCTGTCGTCCCTCCGTCACCGTCGAGACTTCCATGTCAGGCCGCTGTCCCTCCATCGCCGTTTGGACTTCCTTGTTGGGCCACTGTCCCTCCATCACCATCGGGACTTTATGTCAGGCCTCCATCCCTATGTCACCATCAGGACTTCCTTGTTGGGTCATCGTGTGTTCATTGTCATTTCAAAAGTCCAGTGACCCTCCGGCTTCCCCCTTACAAATCTTCACATTTCCAGAATGGGTGCATACTTCAAGTTTTCATCATCTAGGGAGCATCAAGTGAGTGTCTTCACATGCCTAAAGGGGTTTGGATCAAATTTTCCATGTGTTTAGACATTGCAAAAATTCCCTTTTGGGCCGTTGTCCCTCCGTGGCCGTTTGGGAACTTCCTTGTCGGGCCACCGTCCCTCCGTCACCATTAGGACTTCCTTGTCAGGTTGTCATCCCTCCATCGCCATCGAAACTTCCTTGTCGGGCCGTCGTGTGCTCATTGTTGTTTCAAAAGGGTGGCAACGCTCTGGCTTTCCCCTTCCAAATTTTTGCATTGTTTAAAATGACTCAAATCTTAAGGAAGTATGTCTTGGCACTCTTTCTACCCCTTTTCCCATGTGCTAAAATTGAAAAATATCAAATTTGCTAAGTTTTGTGAAATTTCATAACTTTTTTGTCGGGTCGCTGTCCCTCCATGGTCATTTGGGAACTTCCTTGTTGGGCTGTCATCCCTTTGTCATCGTCAAGACTTCCTTGTCGAGTTTTCATCCCTCCATGGTTGTTGGGAACTTCCTTGTTGAGCCACCATCCCTTAGTGGCCATTTGGGAACTTCCTTGTCAGGTCATTGTCCCTCCATGGTTGTTTGGGAACTTCCTTGTCAAGTTGATGTCCCTCCATGGTTGTTTGGAAACTTCCTTATCGAGGCGCCATCCCTCTGTGGCCGTTTGGGAACTTCCTTGTTGGGCCACCATCCCTCTGTGGCTGTTTGTTTTCTACCTTCCTTCTGTCATCCACCTTCCGTCTGTTGTCCGCCTTCCATCCCCCATCCGCCTTCCATTTGTCATTTGCCTTTTGTCTGCCATCTTCCTTTTGTCCCTCGTCTGTCATCTGCCTTCATCCATTATTTTCCTTTTGTTTGCCTTCCATCCGCCATCTTCCTTTTGTTCTCCCTCCACCTTCTATCCTCCGTGTTTCTTTCATTCATCTTCCACCATTGGCCTTCTGCCGGCTGTCCACCATCTGCTTGTTGTATGTTGTTTGTTGTTCCTTTGCCCTATGGCACCCGCAACCCTGAGCGTGCATTAATGTTTATGGTCCAAATGAGCTCCAAATATGAATATTATGATCTTTTAATGATGCATGGGTGGATCTAAAAAGGAGTTTGCAGGATTTGAATAACATTTGTCTTAATTTGTGTATGAAAGCACTTACAACACTTCATGTATACAGTATTCAAGAAACCTAAGTTGCTGGTCCGTCAGGGAGACCCATTGAGAAGGCTAAACAAGGAAAAAGCACATTGCTCCTTTCACCATTCATTTTATGCTCGCCTTTCTTTGTAGCACCCATCAATAGAGCTAGCATTAGAACTGGGCCTATTCCAAGGAAGTTAGTAACAAACCACAAAGGGTGGCCTTGAAGGTGGTTGGAGGGAGTGGTTGTTTCCTCTCTCCAAACAAATAATCAAAATTCATTAGGAGTTGTCTCATCAGATCATCTAATCCATTTAACAATGATGTAAATCTGCAAACAAGGTGTACTTTATTGATTGAGGGATGCTATGAACACATCAATTAAAAGGTAGCTTTTGAACAGTTTCAACTACAACAAAAGGGCAATCAGCTAGAAGAAAAAATTGCTACAGTGACTAGCCACTACAAGACAAAATAGAGAAAAGACAAGGAATGCATTTTTAATTGCTATATAATGGGGAGTAGGTGAAGCCCTAGTGCAATCAAATCTGAGCCACACAATGTAATTCAATCCTAGCCATTCATTTGGGCTTTGAAAAACTATAAATAGGGGTCCCCCCCTCATTTGTAAATGGTTGGAAAGTTGAGTTGTTGTAAAGACATGCTGCAGAAATTTTAATAGAAATTCATTAACTTTGGTGGATTCTTGAGTTTCTTTGCATGTTTTATGATTCATCTCCCATAGTTAGCTGATTTAGATAGTTTCACTTTGTTGTTTCAGTTGGCTTTAGATTGCTTTGGTAGATTAGTTAATGCTGCTCAATGGTTATGAAGATTTTTGTTGTGTTGATGCCTTTCTTGTGCATACTTTTTGTTGTTTGCTGATGGTAGATAGTTGTGTAAAGTTTGTTTGGACTTAAATTAAAAGCTGCTCCAAACTTCTATCTTTGTTCATGCATGTTTATGGTGAATGAATGGTAGAACATTTGCAGTCCTTAGAAGCTCGCACAAGTTTTATGATACTGTGAGTTAATCTGGTTAAGTAGAACTCTGTTTTACGGAAGTTGTCCATAGTAGAACCCTCCATGACTATTGTTCATTACCAGTTTCAGATCCAAGAAACTTTCCTCTTCCCTGCCCTTTTCTCTTTTTTTTTAATAAGTGACCTATGCTAAGGTTCATTGCACATTGTAAAGCAAAATCTTAAGGTAAAACAAGAGTTTATGATTGTTGTTTGAACTTGTAGCAATTGCACACTAACTTCCCCATCTCAAGAACTCCATTTCAAGACCCAACTTCCCACACTTTGTAACTCATCTGTAAGTCCGCCTTGTGATTCCAGCAAATCACATGAATCAACTAAGGTATTTCGAGCATTGTCAAGACCTGACATTAGAGACCTTGGGATAGTGTTCTGTAATCTGATTGTGAAGATTGTCCTTCAAGAGAGGTAGTACACCTATGCATTGCCTGTGTTGAGAAGTGCATAAAAAACACATCAACATAACCAATCTCTCTTAAATATTCTCACTAAAACTTCCTCACAATAGCTCTCAACAAACTAAGAATCCCTCAATGAAATATACAACAGAAAAGGAGTAGCATAATGTTGCATAAAGAAAGTGTATCAAATGAGGTGAGTTCGCCCTATATTTATACCCAAAAAACAACTTCTCAAGGCTAAAAACAAGGTTCACTCTATGCCACTTCTCAGCCATAAACAGTCGACTCAACTTACGAGTAAAAAGGTGGAGAATTCTTATCATATTACTCATCAAAACTATACAACAAATCAATCTACTACTTTCCATAGTAGGTTTGAAAAATTCATAAACCACATGCTTTATACAAGAAATTAACTTCCAAGTTTGAAATACTTCTAAAGAAATCAGATAATTCATAATATGGTTCCATGTTACATTTCCTATTCTCAAGGTCACAGTTTAGATAGATGAATAAGTCTCACTATTTGGCTGCACATACTCAATTGACTTGGTCAAGATGTGTCCATTGGCACTTAACAATGGCTCAACCTCTTCATTTATAATGTTGTTAATACATTGACTTAGTATGTTGCATAAAATGCATTTCCCTTTATTTATGGTGTTCTTTACCTTTAAACAACTTTATTCTCATGTATTACCCTTGCACTTTATCATAATGATATATGCGGCTTAATACTTATCATTCCGCTATCACATATTGCAGTTTATTTCACATTTGATCAACCATAGCATATATTATATGAATCCATGTTTAATACTTGCATAATATACATATAATATATATATATATATATATTCTAATATATATATTTATTTATATATATATATATATTCCTAAGTTGCAAGTAAATATGTATATATTTGATATTCAAATGAATAAGATCAAGTTAACATTTCATATACAATACCATTTGTATATATATACCTATATACATGTATATGTGTGCATACATATATCGACATATTCGTATGGGCATTCCCATTGTCATTACATATGTGTATACATATGCATATATGTATATATCTCATATATATATACATTCAATCACACAATCACATTCATAAGCAAGTACTATCTTATTGATAGGTATATACACGTGTGATGTATATATATACATACATGTGACACTGTCATCTCGATATCACCATCCTCATAATCAACCCGTCCATAAGTGTGCATAGGTATGTCTACCTATGTACTCTCATGTATGTGTCCATGTGTATGGATTATCATCAACATGCATATGTATAAAGGCATGTTAAAGCTTGGCATCATTAATAAAGTGGTTCAACATTGAGAAGTGGACTCGAAGACGTAGCTCAAATTGAGCAAACTCCGTTATCAAGCGTGATCTCTCTATTCTTCTCTTCTATTTATCATTCTCTTTAGTATTTTGATTCATTGAGTTTTTTTCTAATTATGATATTTAAGTGATTAACTCTAGTTTATGTTTCATTGATTTGGATAAAGAACAAGTGAATTCTATTTTTAGTAATTTCAAAAGTTAAGATTCGTAACCACTCAATTCTATTAGATCGGGAAAAAATTGTGATTAAGAGTTAAGTGCAAATTATTTTGTAAACTTCTAACATCAGATCAAGTGGTATTAGATCAGTTTAATAGGAAAATTGCAAGTGATTAATGTTAACCAAGTTGAAACTGAAGCAAGGAGAAGGTGCACTAGAAGAATTCAATCTAGAGATCAGAAAATGAAAGACCTTTCCATCAAAGATGTGAGAGATTGTAACTAAGCATGAAGCTCTTGAGCTCAATCCAAAATCTTTTCAACAATCTTTTCTCGAGATGAAATTAATGGTGGAAGTTCTTTTCCGAAAGAGGCAAGAACAAAAGAAGAGAAATGAAGGCAAGGCTAGGAAGAAGGAGGAAGTTGAATCCTCTTTGAAAGAAGACAAAGGTAAATGAGTAGGAGGTGGTGGTGACCCTCCTGAACCTCCATCCCCATCCTCTTCATCCTCTTCATCCTCTTCTTCTTCATCATCTAACTCATCTAAAAAGAAACAACCTGTGCAAACTAATACACCTTTGTTAAAACTGGATGTTAAATTTGATTTGCCAATCTATAATGGAGAATTGGATGTGGAGAAACTTGAAAATTGGATCAAACAAGTTGAAGTTTATTGTAGAGTTCAGAAGTTTACTGGGGATTCTCAAAAAATCCAATTAGCTACTCTTTGCCTAGGAGGCACAACTTTAATTTGGTAGGAGAGTAAGACTTAGGAAGATATTAGTCGATACAGTAAAATCATTTCTTCTTGGTTTGAATTTACAGCCGCACTTTAAAAACAATTTTATCCATTAGGGCATATGCAAAAAGTATTAATGAACTAGCAATCATTAAGACAAGAGAAAGGAAAAGGTGTGCAAGAATATACACAAGAGTTTAGGAAGAAGGCTTTAATTTTGGGCATTCCATTATAGACACAAGAAACTTTGTTAAAGTACATAGGTGGATTATGTGAGAATTTGAAACGTACCATACTTATATGTTTAATCCAACTAACATTGATGAAGTTATTGTGCAAGCTATCCATTTGGAAACAAGCTCAAGGAATAGCCATGACAATCTGTTGATGGAATCTAGTAAGTAGAAAGGAAGCAAGAAAGGGAAAGAGAAAGCACAACGAACAACTACTGTAAAGAAAGAGGACGAAAATCCTTATTTCTCACACTGCAAAAAGGAAGGGAAAGAAGATGCGAAGTGTTGGAAATTACATGATGATCAGAAGCCAAAGTGGTTCAAGAATCGAAAGGGTAAGTAGAAGTTTGCAACTATTGTGCAGAATCTCGGTTCAGGTTCTGATGATGAAACCAAGATTTTAGTTGAGGGTATCAACGGTAATGCTCCTGTTGTCAGTACTTATGCTTCTTCTCTAAGCTGTAATGAAGTACCTGTTGAAAGTAAAAGGAATGACCTATTTTATTTAAGGGCTATCGCTAAACAAACTAAGATTGATACATTAATAGATAGTGGATCACAAGTTAATCTTTTCTGAGAACAAGTTGTTAAGAAATTGGGATTAAAAACAAAACCTCATCCTAAACAATATCCATTGGGTTGGGTGCATGATAATGCTTGGTTACAAGTGTCAAGGCAATGTAAACTCTGATTTTCAATCACATCCAAGTTTATTGATGAGGTAGAGTTAGATGTTATTCCACTTGACATTTGTGGGATAGTTTTAGGTAGTCCTTATTTGTATGATAGAAAAGCCATTTTCTATAGGGAACATAATAGGTATCATTTTTTTAAGGATGGAATTTAATACATGGTAAAAGCTCATTGCATGAACAATGACAAGTTTGTTGTAAACATAGGGCATTTAAAGACGATTGTAAATGCAAGCAATACTTTAACCCTTATGACTGTAACAACTAGTGATAGTAAGCATGGTGATTCTAATCATGATAAGGTGTCATAGATAGCATAGTGTGAGGATTAGTTGCATGCAGAGTCAGGCCTTCAACCAGAGGTGGTAAAAGAGGGTTTGAATGTTTCATTTTCTAATAATGTTCATGTTCAGGAGATTTAGAATGTTGATACTATTTCCTTCACATCAGTGTATTCAACATTGTTACTTCTTATTTTGCTAGTTATTTATGTGGATGATGAATGTGATAGTGAATATTGATGAACATGTAGTTGATTGTATTAGCAAACCTATCTCATACTTCTTTTTGTTTGTGATGGGTTATATGTTCCAAATTTCAGCAGGAAGGACAAATGATATTGAGCAAGTGGGGTGACATTTCCCTAGCTTAAATAGTATATAAAATAGACCTTTTGGAGGTCCAAAAGCTTCTCAATGGGGAGGAATGATCCAGGTGGATCCAAAAACCTCAAAAAATTCACAATCTTAGAATCCAAAGAAGCAAGTGTCATTCGAAAGAGCTCACCAACACAATCCCGACGCAACTTGAATCATGTCAAAAGGAGATTGTACGTGCGAGTTATGCTCGGTCAAATGTTCAGTCAAACTGAGTACCAGAGGCCATCAAGAAGGTGAAAAAAATGATCTCATAATTTTTTGAAAACAACATCCAATCAAAGAACTCATTGAGATGTTCCCAATGACGTTCATTTCATCGAAAACAGAGCTCGTACGTGTGAGATATAGTCTATCAAAGTTCTCAGTTGACTCAGTTGACCAAACAGTATGGGTGATGACGTCAACAAGTTGACTAGGTAGATATTACCGTACAGACAGTGACATGGACCAATCAGATGTGGACATGTGGCAGGACGTACGATCGTACAGATGACATGGCAGCCTAGTTGGCAGGTACAATCAGCAATAAGTTGTTAGTTGAAGTGGTAGTGATGTGTCTCGAGCAGCAAATGATGAAGTGACATGTGGACCAATCAGAAGACACCATATATCACCCCGTCGGGACACTCCTTCAATCGATTGGTTGTTCAAGTTTGTTGCATCATTTTCCAAAATGAAGGTAGGGGGGTTCGACCCCCTGACTTCTCCTACACAAGCCGACAAGCAAGCCATTGAGCCACGCATATGTGTGTTAATAATATATGCTAGTGGGTTTGTTTTAATGTGTTAAGCTTTTCATTTGTTGGGTAAAACGTGGTTGGCGGGGGTTGAATCACCGACCCACTGATTGGTAAAATATATGCCCACCATTGCACCATTGTGTGCTTGTGTATATATATTAGTGGTATTTATTTTAAAGGCTGAATTCCTAACAAAATGGCCTATAAAGCCAAATCACCTCTAACCAATTAACCCAAAGGTCATGAGGAGACAAAAGAGGGGTCGTAAACAAATGGCTAAGGGGTTATTTGATGGTTTTATTTGTTAAATCCTTATTAGGCTTATTTTTTTTATATAAAAGGGGTTGTAGGTGTTTGAAAATCATCTGGGTGATGTGATAGAGTTTTTATGCTTTTTTGAAGGAAGGTGAAAATTTTGGAGGAGAAGAATTACAAGGTGCACAATATTATACACCAAAAATTGTAATAGTGAGAGAGATTGTGAGGAATTTTGTGTAGGATTTTGAAGCTTGGATGATGTAAAAAGGCATGTTAAAGCTTGGCGTCATTAATAAAGTGGTCCAACATTGAGAATTGGACCCAGAGATGTAGCTCAAATTGAGTGAACTCTGTTATCAAGTATGATCTCTCTGTTCTTCTCTTTTGTTTATCATTCTCATCAGTATTTTGATTCATTGACTTTTTTTCTAATTATGAAATTTAAGTGATTAGTTTATTTTTCATTGATTTGGATAAAGAACAAGTGAATGCTAGTTTCCATAATTTCAATGGTTAAGATTCGTAACCACGCAATTCTATTGGATCAAGAAAAATCTATAATTAGGAGTTAAGTTCAAATTATTTTGTAAACTTCTAACATCAGATCAAGCAGTATTAGCATTATACTTAAATCATAGTTAGAATATCAAATTCAATAACCATACATCCCAAATTTCAATTCTATTATCTAACCTCAAATGAAATAAACATTCATTCATACTTTTATGATAACAAAGTACAACCAAAAACACACACACACACACACACACACGTGTATATATATATATCCAATTAGAATTCCAAATACATTCACATATACAATAATTTACACTAACATAGTAATAGTAAATAGGTAAATGCACAATGGGGTGTGACAAAGGGGGAGAGAGGTGCAATAGAGAGAAATAGAGAGAGGGAGGGAGGGAGTGATAGGTAGTAGAGAAATAGAGAGGGGGAGATTTAGAGAGATATGTAGAGGGATAGGGGAGATAGATAGATATAACTAGAGGAATATAGGGAGACAAATAAGGGGATGGAGGGACAGATAGGTAGAGAGAGGGAGAGGGAGAGAAAGGTAACATAGAGAGAAGTAGAGAGGGAAAGAGGGAGATAGAAATCTAGAGGGACAATAGAGAGATAGAGGTGACACAGAGAGAAGTATAGAGAGAAGGGGGGAAAGAGGGAGAGGGAAGAAGGGAGGGAGAGGGGAGAGGGAGGTATATAGAGAGATATCTAGAAGAATATGGGGAGAGAGATAAATGAGATAGAGAGAAGTAGAGAGGGAAGGAGGTAGAGAGAGGGAGATATATATATATATATATAAGGAGAGGCTTGATGATGGTTTCAAATAGTTACACAGTTACATTTAGAAAGTTGCAAGATGATAGGAGATTATTGATTATTGAAATTTGATTGTATAAAAATTATAAGATCTTCCAAAATCTAGAATTTGCATTATAACTCTTAGAGATCTAAGACCATTCTCAAACATCTTGAAACTATATACACAAAATATAACTTAAATGTTTATTTTATGTATATAGTCTAAGGAAGATGGAGAGTGTGAGTTATGCAAGGAGGTAAAGAGAGATGGGAAGAGGAAGAGAGCTATTTTTATTTCTTGGAAACATGAGCACATTATAGTGCATTCACATTATAACATGCTCACGTTATACCTTTTATGGGACCAAAATGTGGCTCCATAAAATATGATAAATAAATGAATAGGGTAAGTGCACTTAGAGAACTAATTTGATGTGGGAGAGTTCCCTTTTGCCCCATACTTGATAATAATATGTACATGAACAAATGAATTTATAATTTGATAAAGAAATAAAAGTATGATAGATAATATTAGTGAGTGAATCTAGATTATATGACTTGCTCATTATGTCTACTTCCAAATATTTAAGGCATGTTTTCTTTCTTATGAGTCATATAAGAAGGCTTAAATAATAATTTAAGATAAATATTTTTGGAATAACTGTGTGCAATTTTTTACATCAACGTTTTGGATCAAACTCCATGATCCATCATTAGGATGATAAGCAGAAAGAGAGAAATGAAAATAAGATAGCAGACTTGGGTAGAAATTGGAGAGGGATGGGGAAGAGAGGAGGCACATAACCCCAAAAATGGGGGAGAAAAGGTCAGAAAAAAAGGAGAGGAGAGGAGAGGAAAAGTCAAAGATGAAAAACCATTGCAAACACGAGAAAAGAAAAATGAAAGAGATAAATGCCAAGAATACTATAAAACAAACATAAAATAAAGACCCAAGAAAAAGTGGGGAATCAACCTAAATAAATTAAAACCACTAATAAAGGCAAGAAAACAAGAATGAGGACAAGTTAAAAATAAGGAAACAAATAGGATAAACTAAATAAGGAAAAAGAAAATAAGAAAAAACAAATAAAAAGAGAAACCACAATGAACAAATACATAAAAAAGACAAAGAAGCAAAAGAAGAGAAAACTTAAAGCAAAGAGTCAAATAATAAAGAACAAATACAAAGAAACACTAAATAAAAACATAGGAGTACAAGAAAAAACATCACAAGGAAACTCAAAGAAAACTTGATGAAATGAACCAAATGATAAAGAACAAATACATTGAAACACAAAATAAAGACATAGAAGCACAAGAAAAAATACTAAGCATAACATAAAAGGTGAAATAAGATCTTAAACCAAAAAATAACCAAGGAAGCATAAAAAATAATCAACCTAGAGAGAAGAGATCAAATAATTAAGTAAAAGCAAGGAACTAAAACAAAAATTAACCAAAAATGATAAGAAGCAAGAGGGAAAAGAATGAAAAATGAAACAAGGAAACAAAGAAATAAAATGAGGGTAGAGAAAAGAGAAACCAAAAAGCACCAAGGAAATTATGAGTGAAGAGAAGGTAACAAAACTAAAGGAGTTAAACAACAAAATGATTAAAAAGAAGACCAACTATCAGATCAAATAAAGATTAAAATTAGAATTAAATTATAATTTAAATTAAAATAAGTCAAAGACGATAATAAAGAATCAAGAAAAGGAAAGAACACACTTGAAGAAGAGCCGAGGAAACCAAAGCAATAAAAATGAAAAATAAAAGAACACACTTTCTGCTTATCATCCTGATGATGGATCATGGAGTTTGATCTAAAACGTTGATGTAAAAAATTGCACACAGTTATTCCAGAAATCTTGTACACATCTATCATGGACTGTGGAAATAAAATGTTATTAATTAATAAATATTTTTGTCAATGAACAGCTTTTATAATGATTCATAGTCCTTAACAATTATGAAAAAATTCTTATAGATATACCTTGGTTCTTGGTTCCCCATTAAGAGGTCAATGAAATTGGGTAAAGTGAAATCAAGGTAGTGTGATGGAAGCCACCACTTGAGTACATTAACTAAATTTTGATAAAGTGCATAAAGGTAATCTAGGGAAAACAAGTAATTTGGTCAATGAAATTGGGTAAAGTGAAATCAACGTAGTGTGATGGAAGCCACCACTTGAGTACATTAACTAAATTTTGATAAAGTGCATAAAGGTAATCTAGGGAAAACAAGTAATTTGGTGAAGTTTCTAGAAACCATTAGCTACAACCCACTTTTACTTGCTCTATTTATAATGGGAAAGAAACACAATTTTACTCACTCTAAGTATAATGGGAAATTATAAGGCTGGACATTCTAAAAGGTTTACCATTAGTTCTTATCAAATATTTAAGAGAAAGGATGGATGAGCATATGTATGCAGAGACTCCATGATAATAATACATGCAATGAAAGAAGACATATAATTTGGACATTGCCATATTGGATTTTATTAGCAAAGCGGTCCTTTAAATAGTTGCAAATATTCCCAAGACCAAATTCACACATTCAAAGATATGGAAAGATGTTGGCCAATTCAATAGTTAGCTAGAGCATCCTTCCTAGTCTTAGTTAATGCATTAGAAATGTATTTTGGTTATGCCTTTTGCTAAGGGCCTTCGTTGCCTTTTATTTACTAATTTTCAATGAAGTGTAAAGATATGAGAATATAATTAAGAAAAATAACATGAGAAAATCAAAGATTAAAAATTTGAGAGAGTGAAAATTAATTTAAAAATGAGTGAAAACATGTGCTTGAGAGTTAATTGCCTTCTATTTCATACCATCCACATCTCTATTTAATTTCAATATTGAATGAGAAGGCTACCCTCTTCTTCTCCACCATTTGATCACCCCTCCCTCTCACATTTTGTTCTACACATAGCAATTAGTTTTAATAGTAATTATACTTAAATGTTAAACAACATGCAATCACTACTTATATCATTTTAACATAAGAAGGTTAGCAAATTAATTTTTTTAAACACACAATTACATGCAACACCTTCTCATTGGTAAAATTATATTAAATGAAAAATAATAACCAAGTTAAGCAAGCAATCCTTCCATTGTAGGGTGGAGAAGACAATTGAGCATACCCAAAAAAAAAAAAAGTTCCATAACCCAAAAAAAAAAAAAGAAATAAGAAAAAGGTGGGATGAGAAGATTTCCTAAATCATATCTTTTAGAAGATTATGAATAAATTGAAGATGCCTACCATGCTACCATTAATGATTCTATTTTGATATTGTTATGCTAATCTTTATAAATGTTATATACAACTACCCATTATTTAATGATTCTATTTTGATATTGTTATGCTAATCTTTTTAAATGTTATATACAACTACCCATTATTTAATGATTCTATTTTGATATTGTTATGTAAATCTTTATAAATGTTATATACAACTACCCATTATAAATGCTAAAGGAATGTGCAATGACATTACAAATCTTTTTTTCAGATTGCATGTTAATTGTTACAATGTTTCTTATTGATTCTTATTGAGATTGATTTAGTTATAGGTAGATTATTTGAGAAATAATTCATTTTTCAAATGTCTCCCTGACCTACTCACTCATTATGATATTTACAATTCAGATTTTAATATTTGATAAGAATTGAGTGGCATTTCATTTGTGAAGTGATGTATTCGATTATGTGTAAAAAATAATTCCTATATTTGATTGAATATCACCATTGTTTTGTATGCATTTTAAATAATTAATTGTTCACCTCATTATTTATTTAACTATTATCATACAAATTAAAAAAATAAAATAAATAAAGAATAAATTGACTAAATGAAATAAAATTTATTTATTTCTTTTTTCTTAGCTTAAGAAATTATAACATTAATTTTTATAGAACAAAAATTATATATTTTTTAATAATTACAAGATTTGTTTACATACAATAGCCTCCATGTCAAATTACAATGGAAGTAGGTGAGCCAAAGACAGCGTGTGGTTTGACAGTAAATGAATGCATATACCATCAGATCTGGAATGTTTCCTACCCTGTCCAATCCATGGTAAGAAAAACAAAATAAAAAGTCCATTTTGCTCTGTAGGTCTTGTTTATAAAATTAGTTTGTGCGTGCTGAAACCCTAAGACCTGCAAAGTGCCATCAAAACTTTGTTTAGAGTAAAAATGGAGGTCTGAGCAGCGTATTTATTCTATCAAATTTGAATGCCATTTGCCTTTTGATGCTGGCTACTTACTCTTGGTATTAGTTTGATCCACACCACAATAAGAAGTAAAACCCCTACTATAGAATTCTATACAACACAAAACTCCACTAACAAATTTGTTAAGATGAGCACATTACATTAGATCCCATCAGTTTATTTACAACAGAACAATTAACATTCATTGTATGGAAAAAATGATTCATATTACATTAGATAGATGAGGGTCGTTTTCAAAAAAAATTTAGAAAGGGGAGAATCGTAAATGAGATTTCAGAAATGATAGAATATAACCCAAGGCTTGGCCTCTGCAAACCATTGGTTCGATCTTTTCGCCGTTCTGAGAAGCTCCCCCAAATGCAAAATGATCCACATTCTTTAGCTTCTTGATATTTCAAAGAACAACCACTTCACTGTTGAAGAACATCAGGCCAAAGAGGAGGCAAATCAACTTTCCAAAGAGTGGCTCTCCTCAATCCCGAATAATACCCTTCACTTTCCTTTCCTGTTCTTCCATAAATATTTGAAAGCACACCAACAATCTGCTTTCACTTTGCTGTATGTAGAATTACAAGGAAGAGGAGGCAGAGCAACCTCTAAAAGACCTTATTTTGAGGTCTTAAAAATGCTTTTACTGATTTAAAGAGAGAGAAAGCAATGGCTGCTTTCACATCCCCTCGCCTTGGGATATTTCTCCCTATCGATTGACTTGCAACTGTCTTGCCCATTTGATTTCACAGATATTTCAGAGACGTAAGTTGTAAGCACACAGAACTTCCCCACAACCACACTGATTTGGATGTGTTAGTGGGATTGCACAAGGCTACATTTAAAGGCTAATGGAATAAAGTTTACTGTGCGGGACAGCAAATTTGAGATGAGATTTAAAAGTGTAGAGCCGCCACTCTTACCATATTGAACACGTTTTTTTCAAAGGACATTACAATGGTACAGAGAGTAGGTACTGATTTCAACTTTGAAATAGTTGCAATTGATTGAAACTTGACTTGAAATAGGAAATAAAAAATGATTGAGTGAGTATTAATCTATCTATTTTTAGTTCCTGCCGTAGGCAGAAAACAGAAAACTTATGCATCCATTCAATACAATTTTTTTGTTTGACATTGAGAGTTCCACCAATGAAAATCTAGAATTTAAAAGTTGACCACCAATTCTATGAAGTCTACATTAAATTCTCTATTTTTCAAATAATAATAATATGCTTTATCTTTTTTCCTATTGATTGGTTTTGTGCAATAGTCTGTGCAAAAATCAAGAATTTTATTTTTAATACATTATATTCTTTTGACTACAAAAGCACTATTTATTATGGTTTCTAAAAGGTTATTAAATCAACGAAATGTTGTTTTGTAGGTTATAATAAAGTGTACAGTAGGCTACAATAAAATTGACGTGGTTGTTTTGTATGCTATAATAAAGCTTACATACTGTTAACAATAAATGCAAACAGTAGAATTTTACTATTGGCATTAAATATTATGGAGACATCTTCGAAATTGACTGTAAAGAATAAATGTCACAGTAAGATTGATCTACTCATATTAAATATATCGGTTACATTTTCAAGACATTTTTTCCATACGTGCCAATTTTTTCAATGGTGAGTAAATAAATGAATGTACAAGCATTTATTTTAGCATTGAGTGGGAGACAAAAAGAGAATAAGTGCATTAAAAATTTGCATCGGAAAACACATGGAGGCCAAAAAATCTTTGACTATGTATAAAAATCTACCAAAATCTTATCTCATATTCATTGAATGATGGAATGAAATAAATATTACAGTTTCTGTCAGACAATAATTGAAGAGTACAATTTGGAAAGGCTGGACGACATTCTTGAAACACTGAATGTGTCATTTTGAAAGCACTGAAGAGCACTGAAGAACATTCTAAAAGCACTGAAGAGCACTGAAGAACATTCTCAAAGCACTAAAAGCACTGAAGAACATTCTAACAGTACCAGGTCTAATCTTCTTCATTCTCAAAGCTCTGAAAAGCATTGGTCTAATCTTATGTGTTTTGCATGTGATTCCTTGTCTGCAATTTTATGGTGTCTTCTTTCTTTAACATCAAAATTGTTTAAACTGGAAAATAAAAGTTTAGATTTTGAATTGAATAAGAAAGCAAGGTGACATTTTCTTGTGCATTTTGCAATTTAAACATATGTTTTATTTTTTTGCAGAGAATTAGAAAGCAAATTACTGGTTACGGTGAAAGAGAAAATATATAACAATAACAATTCCAACAAACTGTAGGACATATCAGGTAAGGATGTATCAAATATTATTTTATTTGTCTTTCTATGTAACTTGTTCTAATTATCTTACTGGTCATAATTTATAGCTTCAGCAGTTGATAGGAGTTGTTACGCTTGAAAGTTGTCCAAACATAGGACAAATGTATTATAAATGAGGTATCTATGACTTTTAGACTAACACTATGTCCACCTTCTTATACATCTATTGTTTTTCAAATGTTGGAAATGAACTTTGTTAGATGACTGTTGTTTTTCAAATATTGAAAATGAACTTTGTTAGATGACTTTTCATGCCAGGAGCTTCTGGATTATAGACAATAACTTCTGGATTGTACTCAAGAACTAGGGTCTGGGCAATCAAATGTTGCTAATATCTTCATTGGTAAGAGTTCATTCCTTTGTTTGTACTAATAGTTTAAGTTTGTATTCTTTCTTATTTTCTTTCATTTCTTATGTTAGATGTTTACTAATGCAAGAATTTTCATGCAACTTTGCAGGCTTACAAGTTTGGAGGAGTAGTTAAGATTCAAGGAGTTGAAGGCATACAATCTATAGATTATAAGTGTGTGCTCTTTCGATAAATAGTTCAATGTCCAAGACTTTGGATTTATATTTAAAGAAGAGTTTCTATCGTTGCTTTTTTCCTTTACAAAAGTATTCAAGTGGTGCTAGTTATCTTGTTTTGCAAAGATGCTTCGTCAAAAATTACTTTTAGTGACTGTCAGTCTCTTCTTCCTATACATAACTTGATAACCAATTAAGCTATAGTTTTTAGATCAATTACTAAATGCTCAGAATTATTTTAGCTGCGTTTAAACTTGAAAAGAGAAGAGGCCTAGAAAAGTGCAGTATTTAGTCGACATGTATTTGTAGTTTTAGTTTTCTACTAATAATTTTGGGTGAGTTGTTTGAAATTTTAAGTTACGAGATATACTATAGGTCATAGAAACTTATTTCTACACAAGGCTCTGTTTGTTGTTAGAAATTGTGTCACAGTTATTAGTCTTTAGATGGAGCGCCATGCAAAATTTTATTTCATAAGGAACTAATAAAATTGAACAAATATAAAGAGCAGAGGCCTAGAAAAGTGCAGTATTTAGTTGACATGTATCTGTAGTTTTAGTTTTCTATTGATAATTTTGGGTGAGTTGTTTGAAATTTTAAGTTACGAGATATACTATAGGTCATAGAAACCTATTTGTATGCAAGGCTCTGTTTGTTGTTAGACATTTTGTCACAGTTATTAGTCTTTAGATGGAGTGCCATGTAAAATTTTATTTCATAAGGAACTAATAAAATTGAACAAATATTTCTTGCATTCATCAGGGAACAAGGAAAAAGTAGGAAACTTATACTGAGGAATATTTGTCACCATACAATGGAAGAAGGGAAGCTTGCTTGGATTTGACCATAGTGTCAATGCTTTATTTCTTCAGTCTGGTGGTTGAATAGAAATGCAATAGCTTAGCTATATATACATGCATTGCTACTTTTGTTAAAGGCGTCATCAAAGTACTTTACACTTGAATGCATTGTTGTTGGGCTAGACCATATTTTATGTCCTCTTTAATCTCTTCTTAGGCCATTAACTTGCTAAATCACAAATTTTTGCCTCTAATTTAGGGTATGTGCAGGATCATCATGGAAAAAATAGGCCCTTAAGTGGCAAAAAATTCAGAAAAATCAGAGTTAGGCAACTTGACATAAAAATTTGAATAAGTTATCTATATTATTTCAAAAATATGTAAGAATAGAATCTTTAGAAAATTGAATGTAGTTTCTAAAATACTAGGTTTGTTTAAAAACAAAAATCTTTTGGTGAAAAATTTGAAACTTCAATGCAATGGTACTTAAATTTTGAGGGAAAATAAGAAGTAGTCTATCCAATTCACCCTAACCACAATAAAATGATAATATTTTTTTTATAATATTTTAGATATAAGTAGAGGACTCATGCCCCGATGTGATGCATATTTTTTTGTAATTTTTTTCCAAGTAAATAATTAAATATGAATTTTTTATTACAACTTTAAAAAAAATATAAAAACTCATATGTCTAACCACCTTAACTTTGTCAAAAAATCATGAAATTCAATTTTTATTTTTTTAATACTATAGTATTCAAAGCATAGAATGTGATGCATGTTTTGGATTCAAAAAATGTGATATCGTTTGAAAGCTATAGATGTTTTTCAATTAGCCTATCAAATAGGACTTTAGTCGTAATTTGAATAGAAAATGAAAAATAATTACTTATTAAATTCAAAGTAAAGCATAATTTATATCGGTGGAAAGCTGAGAATCTCATTTAAAAATCCTTTTCGTTTCATCAATTTTGGGTAAAAAAATAGTCTTTAACGACATACCCATCATATTGCCACTTTTTGGCCCATCATGATCTTGTACATACCCTTTATTGGCCAATCAACTAGGCAATCAACTACAATTCTAGGTGCAAGCACGTGTGAATTAGCACTACCATTGTGTCCCTGAGAAAGTGAGTCCTACAAAGGCAGCCTGGGAAATTTAACAGTGTCACACCCTTAATGTGGTTGTGATTAGGAGAGCTATACAGAGGACCCTGGGTGCAAATTAGCACTGTCATTGTTCACTATCACGATGCATCAGAGATAAAGTGACTGATAATCTAAGTTCTAAAAGTGTCATATCTTTCCCCAATAAATCATTGCAAATCCTCAAAATTGACAGTAAGCTTTAAGCCCATTGCATTTATAATGTAACCTAGGCCTACTGTTACCTTCTAATTATGTAACCTAAATAGCTTTCACTCCTTGTTTCAAAGAAGACAAAGACTTCAACAATAAAAGATAAAACTAACAGAGGGCATGTTAAACGATTCATAGTTCTACATTGCACTGCCCTCTAAGCGCTACAATGGATGATATAGAGAATGAAGGAGGCACAAAAAATTCTTACCAAGGCATCAAGAATTGTGAACCTTGACTTTTTAGTTTCAAAATGGGCTCTACCAACCTCCACAAAGAAACCCCTTCTAGCCAAACTCAAATATGCCAGTTTACCTTTGCACGCTATTCCTCATTTGTATCCATAATAAATGCCATATACCTGAAAAAGCCTAATGCAATAATAGTGCCAATGTTAACGGTACTCCCAAAAGATTTAAATTACATGACCCATCTTTCTTGTTAATGTCCCTTAAAACACACAAAACCCATAAATATAAAAACAATTTACCATACTGCTTAAAATCTCAACTGTAGTTACTACACAATTTATACCAACAAACAATTCCTTTTGATTCTCAAGCTCTAAGTTTGATGAACACTAATCAAGCTTCAATCATCTTATATAGAGATGACAGAGGCATCTTCTTAAACACTAATGAGGCTTCAATCAGCTTATATAGTGTTCCATAAAACACACAAAACCCATAAATATAAAAAATAACTTACCATACTGCTTAAAATCTCAACTGTAGTTACTACACAATTTATACCAACAAACAATTCCTTTGATTCTCAAGCTCTAAGGTTGATGAACACTAATCAGGCTTCAATAAGCTTATATAGAGATGACATAGGCATCTTCTTAAACACTAATTAGGCTTCAATCAGCTTATATAGAGATGACAAAGGCATCTTCTTAAGCACAAAGAACCTTTCATAGTTAAAATTCGAAGCTAACCACCTTGGTAGATTCGGCTGGTTATTGAATTCATTGAACCCTAATTATGATACTGGGAAAGCCCACAAAATATGCATTCATGGCTGCAATGCCTTTCCTCTTCCTGCCACTTTCTCCACCTAGGTGGTTCTCTATGAGTTCATCCATCAAACTCTCATTGTAGCATGCAGCCTTGGGTTGTTGCCTCACTGTCCTTGAAGGTTTTGTAGCTACCATTGCACTCAAAATGTATGAGATACGACACCTCAAGAAGGCATTCATAGGTCACGTTATGTACAGTAGACGACTTCATCATAGTAAAGCTAGGTTCTTGAGAAAAATAATCACAGGCTAAAAAAATTAATTTTAAATAAGTGTCAAAATCCTTTCAACACCACTGTGAAAATTGCATTCAAATGTCCAATAATTTAGCAATACTTTTCCTCTAAAAAATGTGTTAATATTTTCATTTGTCTGCCACCTATGTCACTTAGGCGAAAAGATGCTCAATCCTAGCAAAACAGAAAAAAAATTGATGATTGTGAGCAACTTTATCTATAGAGCACCCACTTCAAATAAACTATAACACTGTAGGGTTTACAAACCCCCAAAGAACACACACAAACAAGCATTCATGAATAAATACCAATAAATTAAACATTAAATCATTCTAATGAAGAATTTAAAGCTTTTAAATGCATTTCCAGAGGGTTTTGATGCTTACCAATAACAAGGGAAGGAAAAAAATGAAACCCTAATTCCCCATGGCTTTAAAAGAAAAGAATCTTCAAAAACCTCACAAGCGCAGAGGGGGTTCTTCTGTTACTTGATAAAAAAATGAAAGGAAGTTGGAGTCGTACAACAGAGCAGGGTTCGATTCACATGGATCCTCCGAGTTGATTAACGCTTACATCTAGATAGCTTCCCTATTAATTGAAAAATTAGACAACACAATGTATTAAAAGAAACCTAAATAGGGATTTAGGTTAGAAAAAAACCTGAGAAACGGGCCAAACATACAAATCAATTTTCTCTACAGGAAGTGTTGGAGGTTTCCCCCTCTTCAGAAGCCCATCTTCAATAATTTTTCAAAGATCTTTTGCTTCATATCTTTTGATTACTTTTTTACTGAGTCAAAGATCCACTTGCTTCAGATCTGAAGCTCTCAAATTCAACGTTCACATCAGTAGGCATTTTGTCTTTCTCTCCAAACCCCTAACGAAGATCTCATGCTTCAGGAAAACTCCATTTTTGCATAGGGTTTCATCAGCTCTCACTGTTCCCCTCTTCAATTGCATCGACTTTGGTCGTCCGATTGTTTTTTTAATATGAGCACCTAGATTGATGGTGCTAATGGCTTTCTATCATAAATCAAGGGGCAAGCCTCAGTCTTGTGACACCTCATCTCACTTGTACTTGTCTGGAGTGAATTACAATTTTTCTCAAGACACGTGCAAACCACCATGGTTGAATCATTAGTTCTCATAGCAACGTGTAATTCTTTATATGTAATCTTTTATGCTTACCCCACGCATTACCATACAAACCACCAAGGGTTGCAACGTAATGGTACAAGGAGATCATTGTCAAAACTCACAAAGAATTCATTTTTCATGTACCTTATTGTTCACATGATAGACCCTTCCAGATTTCCAACTATACCTTATTTATAATGTCTAAGATTTGGGTTCAATCGAATAATTTATTGTTTTGCTTTTAATTATCATTCACACCTCTTAGACCATTTAGTCATCTTTATTTAAATGATTTTATCGTGACTACTTGAATTTATATTATCATAATTAAACTATATAAATTACACACATATTGTATATAAATATTTCAATCTAATATTAATAAAAGAAGTAATTGATTACATATTTAACGATCTATTTAAAAATATTGTATTTCTATTTTATTTTAAATAACAAATTAAATTTGAAATTATTATTTTTTAGATCAAGCACAACAAAATGATCTACACATTAATTATCAAGTTCAACCATCATATTCAACCCAATAATGTGGCATATCATGTGGTATTTTAATTATCAGGTTCAATCATCATATAGTTAAATGTGATGTTGACCTTTATTTAATATCCAAAATTATCACACTAGGCACTATATTAATAGTAAGTGACTTTAAAATTATAGATTGATATAGTACATCCTTAGAAGATGATAGAGATCCCTTGTTAGCGTGTAGTTTTAAACCTTCAAATCAAACTTTGATGGAGCTCATTGGTCTTTTCCGTAGGAAATTCAAAAACTACATCAAAGTCTCTAAACTGTATGTGAAGGAAAACCTACAATACAAATTCCTACACTCATGCGAGAGCCTCTCCCTAAAATAAAATAGCAGATTTAGCGACTACCTAATAACATAAAACACATTTAATACATACCCAATTGTGCAAAACAAAAACCGTATTTGATTAGGCCTACAAGACAGAGATGTTGCTACATGCACCTTGGTTAAAGAAGCTACGATGCTCGCCATTGCAGGGAAAAACTAGGGTTTCCTATATGCATTACTAACACCCATTAACACTAGACAAAGAAGAACACAAATTATCAAAATAAATAACAATGGTAGTCATTCATAGAATCACAAAAAATCATACCCAATACACAAACACCTTTAGTAAAATTGTGCTTTGGGGTCAAAATACATACTTTCTCTTTAAACCTTCTCCAATCTTGGACCCAATATAAAGCAACTTTGGATATATCAACAATATTAAAATAGCTTAAATTCAGAGACAAGATGAAGCTCAAAGGGATCCTTTTTAACCGTCTTACAGTACCTGCAACTTCTTTCCACATTGCTTGCACAAAAGGAATGGCAGTTGTTCCAGATTCATGTCTTTCTGCACCATAGCACTGTCCACATATTTAAAGAAGAGTTTGTATCCTTGCTTGTGGTCACAAACTTCTATGTGTCTCTCTATTTCTGCTACACGCTATGCGCATGAATCAATCTTGTTATGTGTCCCAATACAATGTAATTGTTGTATTGAATCATACGGCTAAGGTAGACACATATAATGCCTAGTGTACAAATGAATATGCAAATGCCACCACATTAAATATTTGCTACAACTTGCTCTACGTGTTTCAAAATAATGTCATTCTTCTACTCGAATGGCAGCTGGTGGAAATTTTTGCTTTAGTATTACAACAACCCTACATATTATTCTTAGATCAAATACTTTTTATAAATTTGGTTTATCCTTTATCTTCTTATATAAGTATATAAATTCAATAAAATTAGATTGTTTACCTACGTCTATCAAGACATGAAGATGCAATTATGCCCATCCCTAGAGGCACTAGCTATCCACCATTTATGATTCACCACATATTGTTGATTGTCCATCTTTATTTGAGATTGTATTACAGATTAACATCAACTTATGTTTTTTTTTGGTCAATATTTCCTTCTTGTAACTAATACAAGAGGCATAATGAAATTTATGATTTAGTATTGGGATATACTTATGATTTAGCATTTGATTTAGTATTTGATGTATTCCATTATGAATTGTTGTGCAACCATTGGTCATTGCTATCCCATTGGTCAATCAGATCAGGTGAATAAAAGTTGTGAGCAACCTGATAAGGCTAGATGATCCTTGCAGCAACCCACATATGAATGTGACAACATTTTCTAGGAAGACTGACCTTAATCTATAATTGGCTCTTCTAAGAATAATCATAATTCACCATAACAAATTATTTTCATATATTTAAAAATAAATTTCAATTTTCATCCTTCCAAATATTTATATTTTCTACATAATGATAAAAGGAAAGCAACAACATAATTCCTATCTTGAGGTATGCATTTAAAAGCGTCTAGTTATAAGGCTCTTAGAGGAAGTATTTTGACTCAGCATGACCAAGATATACGTGCAATACTTACTGAGCACCAAGCCTTCTAGACAAAGACAAGATACACTATAATGTTTGATGCAAGAAGTGATTTCAAAACTAAAAAAGATTTTTATTTCCCTTGCCTCTTGTCTGATAGGGGTGCGATGCCACTCAAATATATCCCACTAAACAACAAAAAATGTCTAGTCATCTTGCAACTAGTCAATTTCTTGGAGATGGGAGATGTTGTTCATGTTCTTACTAATTATGCTTCTAAAATTCTTGCCATCAAAAAGCTTCTAGGACAACACCACTATTTCTTGGACTCCTTGTCTAGCACATATGCATAGTTCTAAAGGACTTTGTGAAATTTAGATGGGACAATTGAATTATGGACAAGGCAAAAGTGATAACTGATACATTCACAAGCATACCCAGGTCCTTGAACTTAATGAATAATATACTCAGACTAAAAGTAGCTTGTTTTCCCTGCAATTGTGTGCTTTTATACACATTTGATCTCCATTCAATTGACTATGATACAAAGATGCTATATAAGGGAATAGTTATCCATAAGGGGTAGATTGAATCAAAATGTTGCAGAGAAATAGATGGTATTGATGATTAACTACTAGGATTGCAATAACCAACATCAAGTCTACCTAACATAGTACTTCATTTATATTCAAGAATTTAGAATTTTAATTGATATGAATTCATTAATAAGATCAACTATATAGGGATTACTAGAATCAACTGTCCTACATTCTACAGAATTTGTCATCAGGGTTAAGAAAGACCCAAAACGTCATATGATTAAAATACCAGGCAGTTGACTCCAGACAACATATACCCTTCAAAGAGTCGTAGTTGAATTCATTGACATATCTTTGTGAAGAGATACAGTAAGATCCCCTTCTTTCTGGGAACTTCAAGAGTACAAGTATAGAGCACATCAAACCAGTCCACTTGCAGGTGCACTGCCTAGTGGCCCTAAAGCTACACTGAAACATTTGTAATTGTGCTAGTCTACTAAAATATTATTAATTTATGATTTCCACGCATAATATAAATTTATACAAGAGTTATACTGTGATCCCATAATAGGCTTACAATTTTGGCCAAACCGACACGAAATTATGCTTTTTAACTAAATCTTCACATCTTCACCTATAGCGCTAAACTATGAGGAATTTGAAGATGGTGCAAACTAGAGTCTCATCAATTTTGTCTATAGATTCTAAAAACATTTTTTTCAAAATTTTTGAATCAAATTGCACTTCTTTTTCCATCTCCCCATGAAAAAAGATTTTTTTAAAAACAACATTTTAAAAAGTGACGACACCGATAACGCATAACTTTGTTTCCATGAAGGATAAAATTATAATTCTTTCAAATTTAGATTTGTAACTCTAATATCTAGTGCTTCCACTTGGTTTAGACAGTTTTTTTAAACATTTTTTCAAAGTTTTCAAAGTTAAACAAATTACAATTTAGACATAGCATGACTCTATAACGTAACTTTTTGTATATGTCAAAATTCTATTCCTTAATTTTTTTGTTGATCAAGGACTTCAATATCCGTGCACTCATATTTTTCAATTTTTTTGATAATCTTCATTTTTCCACATGTGAAGAACAAAGAAATTCATTTTCGATGAAAACCTATGTTTAATAAAACTTAAAAAACAAATACATAACAAAACCAAAACATATTAAAATTATATTCATTGGATAGCTTGTTCTGAGGAATACCATAATCATTTGAAATAAATTTTAAATGAATTCATTTGATCCCCCAAAATCTAAATCAAAAGTGATTTTTATCAGCATTTTGATAGGTGTAAAGGAGACGCATCTATAGGTATAGTTTAAAACTAGCGAGGTTCTATCCAAGGGGGTTTGATCTAAGGTGATTTGATCAAACCCTCTTCAATTGGAATCCTTAAAATGGAACTTTTTAAGGCTTAAATTATTATATTTTCTAAAAATATGTGATTTCAGCTAAAATTCGTTCCTCTCAGAAATTGTAAACCACTATTATGACAGCACCCATACTAATTAGTGTTTCGATATGAGATAGACTAGAAATAACATGATTACAAGTACATATGATTGATAATATTATTTTCAAATAAATAACATATACAATCAAATTATTCTTAGAAGAATATGTCACTAAGGAAATAAATTACATTTTTCCTTAATGAAATGACATTTTAAAGACATGGTTTTCAATTCTTCTAAAATTCAAATATTATGCTTATAGAAGCTTTCAATACACAATTTTTTCATAGTAAATCAACTCAAGCATGCTTGTAAAAAAAATGTTCTCTTTTTTTTGTACCTATATCTTTCTTTCCAAGCATCCAGAGTGCATTCAACAAATGATTTTACTTTGTTTGCTATTAACTAGGATGTATCTTCTACTAAATTAACCCTCTCATATATTATTTATCCTACATTTAATATTCTCTTTTGAAATAGAATACTACTTAATATGTTACAATACATCTTCTACAAGACATCAAAGAAACAATTCCACTAATTGTGGAAGACAACGTGGACCAAACAGAAACTATGTACAGATGCTTCCCCCATATGAAAACTTTTATAAATTGTATAGTCTATTTTAGAAAACAATGGCTGCTTTTCTCTATCAAACTAGTATGTTATTCCCATGTATTGTCCTATTTGTCGAAATGTCCCTACTGATATTGTTGTTAATCCTAGTAAAACATACCCCTCAATTTCTTATCCTATTGCTATGCAATGTAGTATTCTTCTTGTACTTCTTCACATAGATTATTGCCAAATGATTTTAGTCCAAACTATAAGTACTCACCCTCTAGATCTAAACCCAAGAAACTGGAGACACAGTAAAGTTAAGCTTAATGTGTCATGATAACATTCTTCAGTAGAAGTAGATAATGCAAAGAAGAAATGGATACAGTGCCAAGCCATTCAAGTTCTAAAGAGCTTGCAAAAGCAATTGAAGAAAGTGAACAAGTTAAATTGAATCAAAAGGGATTCAGGTACCGCAAAAAGCAAAATAAATATAAAGGTGCTAAGACATGCCCATGGGATCATTTTGCTGCATAAATTAGGGAGCCTAGA
This sequence comes from Sequoia sempervirens, assembly GCA_007258455.2. NCBI lineage: Eukaryota > Viridiplantae > Streptophyta > Pinopsida > Cupressales > Cupressaceae > Sequoia > Sequoia sempervirens. Next base: position 127,943 of record VDFB02024055.1, read on the forward strand.
TCTAAGAAACGTCAATGGCTTGGAACATTTGATATGATTGAAGAGGCTGAAAATTCCTATGAAACAACTGCTAGGTGCATGGAAGTAACTAAGGAAAGTACAAAGTCCAATTATATCATTCCAAGTCAATGGAATTTCTCTAAAGATGCTTTGTGCTCATCCTAGAAATAGGACTCTACAGCCAAAGCAAATCAATGTTTTGTTCAAACTTCCAGATTAACGCATCCACCATCTGATTATATGTGTAGTAATTCAACACATATGATACAAAATTTTAAAGCCAAAGAAGCAACACAAAATGATGTTCACTCAAATACAGGTCTATTGGATGAAGTAATCTGCAAATACATTCCGATTTTACATTACACAAGTGCTATTGAAGACAACCAGAAGAATGGTGGTACATATCAAGTGCCAAGTGGAAAAGTTCACAACTTCATAGACACAAATTATGACTCTCTTTACATGAACCATGTCAAGGGTATGATTCTTAACACCAAATTTAGATATCAATTTCCTATTCATAGTAGTTCTCTATCATAGTAGTATGAAATAATAGATTATGTCACTAGATATTGACATTTTGTGTTATTTTTACTAATATTATTTCTTACTAATTAAGTTCGTTTCCCACAAATTTCTGTAGATGATGCAACAACTATTGATAGTTTTGTCAACCAATCTCCAATGTTGTTTGAATGTGGTAGTGTTTCCAACGAGATGAACAAAGCTGAATACAAGTCAAGTATTGAACATGTCCTTCAGCGTCCCCATGCTGATACTAAGAACATGAACAAGAACATTGACAATGGATGTTGTTCTGCCACCAAGGAACCTGCTACTTCCATTGCCATACAACGAATGAGCCATTGTGAGATCTGTTCACAAACTGCAATGGAACTGCAAAAAATAAACAATAGACTGCAACATATGGAGGAAACCATCAAGTTATTGATGGAATCTGATGCAAAAATCATGCACAATTTCCCAACCATGCTATCCTTTTCTTAGAATTCCAATTTCAACAGACATGCAAAAATGTGTATAATTTTGAAAACTTTGGAAATGTGTATAATTCCCTTGATATCACTTTCTATTTCAAATTACAATTCTAAAACCAAAATTGAGTTTAACATAATTATTGGCTATAGATAGTTTTCAAATTTGATTTTTGTAATTTTCCATTTTCTTATGTTTACAGTTCCTTCTATATGCATGTCTTCAAATACTAAAAATGAAAATTAATGTAAAATTTTGTTGTCTACTTCTTAGTTTTCAAATGTAATCTTTTTCTTCCTAAAAATTAGAAATCAAATATAATTATACTCAATATTTTTTACTCTTATAAAAGGTCCACTTGCATTATACTCTTTTATGAAATTTATGCACTTATGTTTAACTCTTTTCCAACTTAGATTTATGCAAATAGATTGAAGCACTACAAATATTTATACATTTTCCTACAATTAGAAATCAACAAAATAAAAAATATAATTAATTTACAATGATTTTAAATTCTAATATATTGTAATGACATTTGGGAATTATCTATTGCAGAAGCCGAAGAGGTACATAACTAACAAAACAACATAACAAAACATTGAAAGTGAAACAAGTAGAAAAATAAAACGTAATACTAGACATGTGAAACCAAGAAGTTATAGATTTAGATAATTACCAATTCAAAAGTCATACTCAGCCTTGCAATATTGATATTGCATTAAAAGGTGAAGGACTACATAGAATGAAAACATTTGCATACAATGTAGGTGACTATTTATATTCGACTCAATAGAACTACTACTCAACTATCGTTACACATCAAACCAGCTACGAAATGGGACTATTTATTATTTCCTCACTTGTCTTGCAAAAAATGAAAAAGAAGCAAGAAAGTCATATAACTACGAATTGGACCCAAGACATCTACACCAATTACATGGAGTACATGATCGTACAACATATCTTTGTAGAATGCGATTATCTGCAAAACCAAGTTCTCCTAACAAAGAAATTTTACTCTAGGGAGATGTATTTTGCATTCAATGGCTATCAAAATGGCTAGATATACAAATATGTCTCTGGTCAATGACAACAGGGAAAAACTATTTGTAATTCAACAAATCAGCCCTTGGAGAGTCCTTCTCACTTCTCTTCCACAATGAAAATGCTTCAAATGGAAACTTCGAGCCACTTTTAAGAAGCCAAAGACAATCTCTAAACTACCAACCAGCAACAAAACTTCATCAACTCAAACAACTGATGAAAAATAATAATCAAAATCAAATTACAAAACATTTTAAACAAAAAAAATATTAAAACAACTATCACACATGGAAAAATCATAAATGATAGATGTAGATAATTATCAAATCAAATGCCAAACTCTAGTTTTCGACATTGATATTGTACTTAAAAATCAAGGAATATTTAGAATGAACAATTTTAAGTACAATGTTGGAGATTGCTTGTTTGAATCATTAGAACTCTTACTCAATTTTTAGTACACATCAATCCAACTACGAAATGGAGCCATTGATCACTTCTTAAATTGTCTTAAAAAACGTGAAGAAGAGGCAATTATATCATTCAATCGTGACTTGAATCCTCAAACTCTATGATTTACACAAAGTACCGAACCTTGAAACATATCTACATAGAATGTGACTATCAGCAAAACCAACCACAATGGACACAAAAATTGGACTATGGGGAGATATTTTTTGAATTCTATGGATATCCAAATGGCTAAATATACAAATATGTACTTGGTCAAAGACAAAAGGTAAAAATTACTTGCACTTCAATGAATCAAATGATGCAAACTCGTACTCTATTCTTTTCCACGATGCAAATGGGTATGTGCAGGATCATCATGGAAAAAACAAGCCCTTAAGTGGCAAAAAATTTAGAAAAATCAGAGTTAGGCAACTTGACGTAAAAATTTGAATAAGTTATCTATATTATTTAAAAAATATGTAAGAATATAATTTGTATCAAATTGAATGTAGTTTCTAAACTATTAGGTTTATTTAAAAAAAGAAAAAATCTATTTGGTGAAAATTTGAAATTTCAATGCAGTAGTACTTAAATTTCAGGGAAAAAATAAGAAGTAGGTGTCTATCTAACCACCCTAACCATAATAAAATGATAATAATTTTTTATAATATTTTAGATATAAGTAGAGGACTCATGTCCAAATGTGATGCATATTTTTTTGTAATTTTTCCAAGTAAATAATTAATTATGATTTTTTATATAAATTTTAAAAAACATAAAAAACTCATATGTCTAACCACCAACTTGGTCAAAACTTCATGAAATTGAAATTTTATTTTTTTAATCCTATAGTATGTGAAGCATAGAATGTGACACATGTTTTGATTCAAAAATGTAATATCATTAAAAGCTATAGATGTTTTTCAATCAGCCTATCAATTAGGACTTTAGTCGTAATTCAAATAGAAAATGAATAATAATTATTTATTAAATTTAAAGTATAACATAATTTATATTGGTGGAAAGCTCAGAATCTCCTTTAAAAATCCTTTTCGTTTCATTAAATTTGGGTAAAAAAAAAGTCATCAGCCACATACCCTACAAATACCCATTATATTGCCACTTTTTGGCCCATCATGATCCTGCACATACCCAAATCCTCGTGCTGGCCATTTCGAACCACTTCTACTGTATCAATCACACAATATAAACTATGAGTCACCAACAAAAAACTCAGAAATTAGACAATTGAGAACAAAAAATAATCATAATCAAATAATACATCCTATGAAAAGGAAAAAGCCAAAAAAATTGACCCTCACTTCCCTCCACAAAATCAAAAAGAAAATACACAAGAACCAGTCACTAACATCTACAATGTCAAAAGAGAAGTCCTCACTCTCACCAATAGCAATATTTGAAAAAAAAATACAAGAAACACAAAAAAATGCATGCGCGATCTGCCAAATGTTGTATTTCAACAAAGACATTAGGGTTTTCAAAGAAAAATACAAACAAACCTACTACAAATTAATACAATCTAATGATCCAATATTGGTAGATTCTATTTGTTGAAAATGTCATACATCATTGAAACAATCCATGCTTCCTAAATATGCTACACCACATAATATTCAAACAAACAAACCCTTAAAATATGTACAAACTCTATCACAATTAGAAGAAGGACTTGTTTCACTTAGAATTGCATTTGCTCAAATTTGGAAACTAAGATACAAAAGATCTCAAATAGGATTAACTGGTTCCATCAATAATGTGCCAGTCAACATGACCATTATACAAAAAGCACTACCACAATCTATTGATGAAGCATCAACAATATCATGCATGCATTGGCCTAATTAAGCGAAACAATGCTTTACAAAATGGAAAAGGTTGAAATTAAAAAAGATTGGGAAGAATCATTCCAAATCAATGATCAAAATGAAAAAAGAAATGAGCAAAGTACAACAAAAACTAAATCAGAAAGCATTGACACAGACCATCAATACCCCTCTGAATCTTTAATCCATGGATTCACCGAATCTAGATCTATACATAGAATGCAAGACAAAATTATCGAAATAACACCTGCACAAGAGAATTCTCCTATTGGAATCTTCAAAGATAAGTATTCTGAAGAGATGAATTTCCCTACACTATTTTTTGGCAATCCACGCGATGATGACATTGTCAAAAAATTCACATACCAAAAAATTGCACAATGGGAGTTGCTACATTCAAATCGACAATTTGCCTACCACATAACAAACTTATTTTTCAAGACCATTAAAATACTTATATAAGAGGTAATGTCTACAATGTGGATAAGAATTTGTAAAGGTCAATTACAAGGAAGAAAGCTACTAGCTAAATATGTCAAAGACAAACCTAACCTAGAGAAGATACTCAAATCAGATATTGGCTATATTGATTCCAAAAGGATAAGAACATCTCCATATTATTTACAACAACTTAAAAAAAAAGTATTTGCAATGATACGACAACTAGGACCTCCTACTTTTTTGGTTACATTTACTAGTGCCAAACAAAACTAGGATCCTTTATCTAATACACTTGAACAATTACATAGTACACATCAATCAAGATCACAAGAACATGAAGCTTATAGCCAAAATAAAAATAAAAAATTCAATCTCATAAAAAAAGATCTAGTTACTTGTGCACGTTACTATAGACATAGAATAAATGCAATCAAAAGATTAATATTTATAGATGATTCTTTCTTTGGAAATGTCGTAGACTATTTCTCAGTAACTAAATTCCAAAATCATGGAAATGAACATGATCACTTTCTTCTATGCATTAAAAATGCACCTATCTATGGCAAAGACAACAATGCAAATATTATAGACTTTGTAGATAAGTACATAACTTGTAGCACAAAACATCTGCAACCTCATATAGCTATATTACACAAGCATCATCATACAAAGCAATGTAGAAAAACAAAAAAATCCACGTGCGAATACAATTTCCCATTCCCACCAATGGAGAAAACTATAATACTCCATCCGCTAGAAGAGAGAAATGAAGATATAATTTCAATTGCCAACAAAATCTTCTCAAACTTGGAGAAAGCAACATATGAAATAACATTCTCTTTTCAAATGTTTCTATATGAAATGGATATCAATGAGGAGAATTATATCATGGCTGTCAGATCAACACTTCATAGACCCACACTACTATTACAAAGAAAACCATCGCAAATATGGAACAATTGTTTTGCAAAGAAAAATCCACAATTATGGAAAACATATACAGATGCACAATTTGTTGTCAGCACATATGCAACAACGATGTATTGTAGCTCTTACATGACAAAGGTTGACAAATCAATGACAAGGAATTTAAAAGAATACATATAGACCACCAACATAACAATATAGATGTAATAACGATGATAACCAGACTTGGAAATGCTTTACTCACTAACTCATTTGACTGCAAAATCCGATGAAAATTTCCAATGAAATATCTATAATTTGATGTATCATCGGGTGCTTATAAAATTTGATGTGTGATTTTCAATTTTTTGTAAGTTTATCCCCAACATTCATCGAAATTTCGACGAACCTGGGTTTCGTCAAAATTTTGACAAACATGAAAAATAGAAAAAAAAAATTTGTGGCCAACATAAAGAAAAGTGAGTTCGCTCCTGATTTATTGCGACAGTGTTTTTCTCTACTTGAGATGGTTTTTGGAGAACTAAGGACGATTTTCTTGGGAAAAAATAGAAAAAATTCAAAGATATGTGGGTTGAGGGTAGTCATTGTCTTTTGCAGAATTCAGTTGTGAAGTCAGATTTGTAGTTCAAGTTTGAAAATCATATTTTAAAGCAACATCTCATCGATTTCATTTTTAGAGGTTTAGGGTTTTGAGAATTTCATGTCCAGATTTTGTTGTGTGGAATCACCATAAGATCACAACCAAGGAACAAATTCTTGTGACTGTAATTATGTGATCCATAACTCTATTGGTCATGTGGCACAGTTGTGCTATAACAAATACAAGATGCATTCATGTGTGACCCAAGTTTAATGTGGCTATGTTGTGATAGAAATGGAGGCACTCATATAATGTAGTTAATTAAGGTTGTATAATGTAGGTGTCAATCATCATTGGGTGCATTCAGGTTGTCTCAAGTTTAACAGGGTTATAATGTAATTATAGCATGATCGAAGAGTGATTACCTCTTGCTACAATAAAGAGCCTATAACTCTAGTTGATATGCAGAATGGTTGTGTTATATCAATTATGTAGTGCATTCAAGCACAACCCATGTTTAATGGGCTATTCTAGAGAGTGATCAATATTTTCTAAACCTTATGAATGTTACTTAAAAGTGTATAGCTTAAACTACAAACCAAGTTTGTTACATACTTGAATGCAATCTTGGGTTACCACAAACTATAATAATGTGATATGCTAATAACCATTATGGAAAGTATTAAACCAAGACCCATGTTATATAGGATACATTTCCACGATCGAGGGTTTACAGCATATGATCAAAACAGCTTCCCACACACTCTAGGATACAATCCAAGATCATACCACAACTTTTTCAAGACAACTAATTTTATGACCTAATATTTAAGGTTTTTTTTTTAATACCAACATAAGCATTGGTAAGAGCGTGATTAGAGTACGAACCCTAGGCCTCCGTAGAAACATAAACAATAACTATAGTAGATTAGTGAGGTTGCAATACCAGAAAGATTGAGACATTGTAGGTAATAACAAAATCTTGCAATCTAAATATTGTAGCCAATAACAAGCACACTATGTAGCTTAGTGACATTTGTAAATGAAATCTACTAAGAAGAATGATAGTCACTTGAGATGTGATAGTCAAAAACAGGCTAAGCAATGACAAGATAATAAAGCTCAAACCTTACATAGTAAAGTGGAGATTTTAATAGTGAGTTTCCTTACCCCCTTGCTGACCTTAAGGGTTTTTCAAATGCTTTTGGTAGTGTTAGACAAGGAAAATGCAATCAGGGAATGAATGTCCAAATGAAGTAACAGTGGTAATCATAGGTTCAATGTTTCTTCTTAGCCATTATATAATGGAGGTAGTGGATTGCATGTTTGAGAAGTGTTTTGAGACTCATCAAAGATGGGAGAATAGTGAATAATACCTTGTGGACTGTGAAGTAGTGTCAATAAGGTTGAGGGATCTTAAGAACTACAATACCATGAAACAATGAGTCCCTTGTAGTAAGGAGGTAGTCTATAGGGCATAGTTTGATTTTATAGAGGATTCTCGAGAATCTTGGTAGTAGTGATTGAGCGTTTGAGATTGTAGGCTGAGGTGCAATACCGATCTTAAGGGAAGTAGCAAAGCGGTAAATGTGCAAGAAAGAATCGATAGTACACAACAAACAATTCACAATGTTATCTTGCATAATTCCCTTGAGTTTGAAGACAGAGAAGTCATTGTATCTTCGCTGATGAAATTGGTGACCTTAATGGTCAATCACTGGCAACCATGATTTTAAAACATGCTATTGTGCTTATGGAGGCAACATTTTAAGCAAGGCAGTGAGTGGTGTTTTGGAACAATGGCAGGTATGAAGGACTTGCCTTATATGCATACTGCTCTGGAGTCTAACAAGACACCATTCTTAGAAGAGATTGAAGAGGTGGATTATGGAACTCAAAGAGATTTACCATATGAAAAGGATTAAAGAAAAGACTGAAATCTATTTAAAAGTCACGGTCATGAAGATATTAAAGATGTCATGCAAAACCCTAGTAGCTGGAGTAGTGAATACAGTGCCAAAGAGGATAGTGTGCTGGGGCAGATTTAGGAGATCTCCACATTATCTAATTATAGGGAAATACATCATTTATTTATTTTTTTAATTAAAAGAAATCATTCTAAACCCTATATAGGAAACATTGATACTTCAAAAGCCTCTGAAGGAATTTGAGATTATGCAAATATATGTCAAATAAATACCTAGATTACAAATAGTAGCGGGAACAATGTAAGATTTGTTGAGCAAAGTAGGAATGAGATAAGCAACAATGAATCTTATGCCTCCTTTCACACACATCTCCTCACCGTTCTCTGTCATTCTTTACGGAAACACTTTTCCATTTTGGCGGTCTATGCTTGAAAATAATGTTTTGACGGAGGTTTTAGAGTATGTTTATTAAAATGAAAACTCCATTCTGGTGGGCTACGCCTGAAAATAAGATGTTGACAAAAATTTTAAGGTATGTTTATTAAATTTTTAGAGTATTTTGGTGGGCTATATTCTTGATTCATTAAATGATTTATTCAAATGGATTGTGACTAAATAAATGAGTAACTATTTAGTCATATTTATTTGTGTGACTAAATATTTTTTAATCAATGACCAAACTAGTAATTTATTTACTCATTTATAGCTGAGTTGCAAAAAATAGCAGAATTTAGTCATTTTTAGTTGTTGTAACTAAAAGTTTGTCACCTAGTCATTTATTTTCCAAATTCTACTAGTGTGTGCTTCCTTGTGCGATTAGGGCTCTCTCAATGTTGAGGGCCCTAGGGATAAGCTCGTCATAAGAAGTGACACATTACATCTTTAACTAAAAGGATAAATCCGTATTGACATTAGCAATGATGATTCTGACTTGTTGCTCCTTAGGAATGGGTCACTTGCTCTTACTAGCTTGCTACCTCCATTGTTGTAGGAATTTTGTGATCAAGTTCAATATTCTGATTTTAGGAGTCTTAATGGTTGGAAATCATAATAAAATCAGAATTTAATAAGTTTTGGAATTATCATTGTAAAGTGTTTTTTGGGGTCATTAACTTCATACTATCTTCTCTTTTGCAGGGGTGGTTGCATGCCAAATTTTTTTGGTGTAAAATATCAGAATTATTAGATTATGTTACCTGTCTATGAATAAAAATTATTGGAGTGTGAGTTTGATATTTTTTGAAGATCTAAATAGTCAAGCTTGGTAAGAAAAATCATGTCAGATAATATTAGTCTAGAAAAAAATGAAGA